>JALPQI010003991.1:0-74729 GCA_025490895.1 Thaumatotibia leucotreta
TTGCCTGCATATCGTTGTAAATTACCCCAAATACAATGTAAGTTGAATCCCATAGCATACTAAATAAAATTAATAATATTATCTTTCTAATTTCCTAAATAATATTCTCAACAACCTCATCATTGTACCTATTTATTTCCTTTTGAATATTTTATTAAATATTGTCACAATAATTGGCGAACTTTAATTCGACAAAGCCGACAGGGAAGGCAAAGTTATTTAAAAAAATTTATTAACCGACTTCAAAAAAAGGAAGAAGGTTCTCAATTCTCTCCCTCTAATGACGCCTTCGTTGGAGTAAGAAAAATCTTCGAAATTTACGAATAATATAGCTATACAAGTATACATGACTGAACGGTATTTCCGAAATTCTCGGTAGGCCTACCGGTTCGGTAGCGATACTTATTTTATTGCCTTGCCTTGTTAGTAAATTCTTCAAGCTTACATTCGAATGCCGAGTTGACGAGGTTAAAGGCGAAAACGGAACAAAAAACTGGTGTGGCCATCTGAAATAATCACTTTACCCCGATACGGCTTAATAAGTATTGTTAAATATAAATGTGAACAAATTGGTAAATTATATGTATATTGATTTTGGACATTATATTTTATGATGACAAATAATAAATCACAATATTTTTCCATAAAATCTATTACCATCATTGGCAGCATTAAAAACCATAGAGAAAGAAAAAAACCAATCGAAAATAATAAATGAATGACGTTACAATTTGTTGTCAACGTTATCAGGGCTTTGCGTTTGCAGTTTTCCTTTAATTTATTCCGCTGTAATTATTAAATAACGTTTCTTTATTAGGCCCTGAGTTGCGTTCTAGGATATTGTAAATTTGTTTACTAATTTTTAGTAACACATACTCCCTTTGATCAACATGAAGCCGAACGGAGGCGGTGATGAATTCGTAAGTAATTTTTTATTTTCCTTATAATTTCGTGCCTACATATATTCTAGAATGTTCATTTTGTCTTTTGTATATTTTCTTTATAGGAAGAACCAGAACATATGCGCAAATTGTTTATCGGTGGATTAGACTACCGAACGACCGATACCTCTTTGAAGGAATTTTACGAGCAATGGGGCGAAATTGTAGACGTGGTGGTCATGAAAGACCCACAAACAAAACGATCAAGAGGTTTCGGTTTCATTACTTACTCCCAAGCTTCAATGGTTGACGAAGCACAGAGTAATCGCCCACATAAAATTGATGGAAGGTAAGTAATACCTCGCTTCAACCAAAAGCAAAATAAGGTGTATATAAAAATGCTCTCAAAATATGTGATCTTGTACGTGAAATTGTACGTAAATAATAAGAATGGCATTATTTTATAAGAGGATTCTTTTGATACATATTTTGCACTTGACTGTGCCTATTATGCCGTACATTGTTGTTGTTGCTATTGCAATACAATTTTAAGATCATATTATACTGAAAATACCAACTTTACCAATTATTAATAATCTACTGATGGAGCATTCCATGAAAACAAAAGTATTGAAAAGACAAGTGTTGCTTACAACACATTTGCATGGAATGCTTCTGATGTAAATATATATTATGTATGGGTGGGTATATTATGAACATGTTATTAAAAACAGTTCTCCTAATTTTATTGTAGGGTTGTGGAACCTAAGCGGGCAGTGCCAAGAGAAGAAATCAAGAGGCCTGATGCAAGTGCAACAGTGAAAAAGCTCTTTGTGGGGGGTCTGAAGCAGGATATTGAAGAAGAGGACTTGAAGGAATACTTTAGCCCCTATGGTAGCATTGTTTCTGTTAGCTTGGTAACAGAAAAAGACACTGGCAAGAAGAGAGGCTTTGGTTTTATTGAGTTTGATGACTATGATCCTGTTGATAGAATATGCTGTAAGTACTGACCTTATAAATAATGGCAACAATGTATATGGTGTAAAATATAAGGTTTGTTCAGAACTAAGCATTTTGTACATAGTTGTCTTTGAAAATATGATTAAGACTTGCTGACATTAACACCTTCGCGGACACTAAACACCCATATGTGTAATCTCATTGTTTCTTTTATTGTGTCTGGAGTAGTGTCCGCGAAGGTGTTAATAGTTTATCTTTCAAGCAAAATGCCCTTATAATAAAGAACATTGTGAAGTAGCATTTTAGAACATATATTAAAATATATATTAAACCTATGGATATTATATAAATAATTTAAATTAATGTAACAAGTCATACTATTACTTTGTTTAAATTACTGTTTATACTGGTATTAAATATGTAACATAAAAACTGCTAGCATACTTACTTTTCTTTAACTTTCAGTGCAACAGAACCACAACATAAAAGGTCGTCACTTAGATGTTAAGAAGGCTTTGTCGAAGTCCGAGATGGCCGGTGGCCCCGCAGGCGGTGGCGGTGGAGCGCGTCGCGGCGGCGGCCGAGGTGGCGGCGGGTGGAACCGTGGAAATGATAACCAGGATTGGGGGAATCAGGGTAACTACTATCTCAATATTTTCTGATTTGCCTATGACAAATTATTTGGATTGGTACTGCAGTTCTTGGATGAACTTTTGTTATGACAAGTTCTCCATTGTCTTACACACAATTGAAATTTTTTCTACATACTACGTCAGGAAGATTACAGCACCTTCTCACTTTCAGAAGTTTCAGATAACTCCATGACTTAATGTTGAGAGATGTTTCTGGACAATTAAACATTACAATCATGACATCATTCACCTTGGGTTATTCCCACCTGTTACCACCCATCTGATAGCAGTGGTAACAACTGGGCATTTTTTCCCACCTGTACAAGTGGTAACAACTGGGAATAAAAATTTCTGATATTTACTTTTCCCAGTAGCTACCACCAAGTACTATAGTGGTATCACGTGGGATAAAGATTCCCAGGTGGGAATAGCCCTTCACCTTAATTAATAATGTCTGTAACTGTGTTACGGCATGATTTCTAATGAAACTATGTGTTGCTTCAGGAGGGTATGGACAAGGCGGAGGATGGGGCAACCAGAACCCATGGGAGTCCAATAACCAAGGAGGTTGGGGCAACCAGGGTTATGGAGACCAAGGAGGATGGGGCCAATCAGCACAGAACTTTGGTGCTGGCTACCAGCAGAATTATTCTGGTGGGCCCATGAGGGCGAATTATAATACTTCACGTCCTCAGCCTTATAATCAAGGTAAGCTTTAATACTTCGCCATTACCAAATGAAATATATCAGTCAGATAAATATTAGCTGTCCTTTTATTTTATATGCTTGGGGAAAAGGATAGTTTTTTTAAATGTTTTCTTACTTCTGAACTTTCGACAGGGTCAACCTATTTGATGATTCTTTTTTTATATGCTTTCCGATTTGGTCCAGTTCTGACAATGGCATTCATAAGAAAACCATATAAATCTTAAATTTGCATTAAGCATGTACATGACAAATGGACGAATAAATCAATATAACGCCAGTCGAGATGGTCCCGATGACCCCGCCTTGGTGTCTGATGATGGGGTGTTGAATAAATCGGTGGAAGCCAGTTTTTTTTATTTGATGATTATTTGTATTCAGGTGGTAGCGGCGGGGGCGGCGGGTACGCCACCGGCTACAACAGCATGGGCAACGCGGCCGCCGGCACCGGCGCCGCCAACCAGCGCCGCTTCTAGTCCTCTTGTGAGTATTGACCTTACCACCCGCCATCATGCCCGCCTTCCACTGCGAGCGGATTCATTAATGGCTCCGTTTAACGTTCATCGCTGGTGTAGGGGTCGGAACTATGGGTGCAAAACTTTAACAAAACTTCTCAAGTGGACTTGACATAGCACATACATACATAAAATATACATATCTACACACCCACACATTGTAAGTTGAAGATTCCGAGATAGGCCCGAACGAATAAAATTGGATACAGATTTTTCAATAATATTAGTATTTTTCTTGGTTAAAGTGTTCCCATATGTCAATTTTAAAGTTTTGTTAAAGTTTTGCACCCATAGTTCCGACCCCTAGAGTGGTGACGCTCGCACTCCTAATCTGCATACCAACACTTCGTCAGTGTTGAACATGAAACAGAGCCATTAATGAGTGCGCTTCGCTCGCAGTGAAAGGTGGGCATCATTGTCAGTTTTTGTTTTAATTCAAAGAGAAAAGTGTGGAGGAGATACAAGATGCGTTTACGGGCATGGAAATGACTCAAGTAATTTCATGAAATTATGTCCGCTTTAATACACATGAGGCTGAACATGTTATTTCTGATATGTTAGCTATGGAATTATTTTTAATTAAATAGCCATCATTATGTTATTACACTCTTTCATAATGAATAGAGATCAAAACCAAGCATGACAACTGTGGTCTGGGCACTAAGACTGATGTATTTTTTTTTTAGACTTAAGAGAGCTTTATTTTATGTCTAAGCAGTTTTTTTTATTATAAAACGTTACACTAAACACGAACTGACAGACCCACTGTACATCACAGACCCCCAAATAAATTTGACTCACTAAAAGTTTATATTATAAGTATTATGATAATTACATATTTAATTATTATAGGCAGTTCACAGTTTCAGAATATAATGTCCAACTTACTCATAATAATATTTTTCAATGCGTAGGTATCAAGTTGCGCTTAGTTGAAGCTAGGCAGGCAGACGGTATGTTAGACACGGGAGGTAGGCCAGGCGTCAGCTAGCTAGTGAGGGACAAGCGGACTATACCAAGTGACTACGATTACATAGTCATTTTACATTTTTTTCTTCATCTAAGGTTGGTTCACCATAAGGTACTGTAGGCAATAGATTCATTTTTCCTATTTTTAAGATTGTAATAGTCGTGTAGCACTTAAAGCTTTTATTCCTTAAATGCTAGAATTGCAACATACAAGATTCGCCGATAGAGCCGATTCCCGATTGTTAGGATTCTCAATACTCCCTTATCTTATAAATACTCTTAGCTAAATGATCTTATGAGAAAATTATGGTGTATATAGGTACAGTTAGCTATAAAGAGATAAATGCATCCAATTTTTAACCTCATTAAATTGTAGTAAGGCGGGAAATGGCAACATCTTTTTCTAGTCAACTGGACATATACAGAGGCGCACAAATTACCGTCGTTTCTTTAATGTTAAAGTCGGGAATATATTATGTGGATGTTGCATATTGCATTTCCAGCATTGATGGAGTAAAAGTAAAATCACAGTTTTTACATTTTGACGTGTCACAATTTCTGTTTTGCACAGATTTATAGACAGGTATCGCACCAGCCGCGTGAGTCGTTTACCGCAAGCAGGCGATTAAGTATTTTCCTATTCATGTAAAAGCTGTGGCTTTATGCATTGTTACGTTTCTAGTTCGTAAGTGAGAATAAAACTATTTGAATTTGACTTTAATAGTGTTTAATAAAAAGTCGTGGGTTATATTTTATTTTAAATTTTAACTTTCAAAATGCTAGGACTAGACTTAAATTGACATTCCAATGGGATCTAAACAGTTGTTGAGACGTATTCAACACATTAAGAATTATATTGATGATTCATGTACCTAATTTATAAACTATTTTGATTGTCAGTCAAATTAACATTTTCAATTTTGTTTCATTGCATGTTGTTTTATTTTTACATACAAGTTATTCAACTTATTCAACCACAAGAATGTTCACAAATTTCGACATGCTAGTCAAATACAAACCCTTTTCTGGCTAAATGTTATTCGCGCGTTTAACCCCAATTTATAGAACTTAAGTGTAATATCCTAATATTATATTGGTTTTTGTTTGTTTATCTCAAGTTTAACTACAATGTTAATGTAGATTCCTCTTACATATTCCTGTGTGCAATATATTAAATAAAAACTGTTTTCCATGGACTCTTCTACATGCGGACGAGCATTCCCCGTGGAAAAGGCCATGGTAAGTTGATTTCTCCCAAATAAATATATTTCAACAATTTATCTCTTTTATTTTTCTAATAATAATATATACCTGGGGTAGCAGCTCACAATTATTGAGAGCATGGAATTGAAAATGCAGTGAGTGTGAAGTGGTCAAAATCATGTACTTAAGTATAAGAATTTCCTCTGCCTAAGAACTCCCATCATTTGACTATAAGTAAACCTGTGTACTTTTTAAAGTGTTACTTTTTGTACCTAACACTACTTCAAATGCAATTCCAAGCTCTGGATGAATTCGCCTGTACTTACGCAGATCTAAAAACTAACAAGTCTATACAATTTTACATTCCTTAGTGGAGATCTTCGCATTCAATGCGCAATTTTACTACGAATTTATCTTAATAATATTATTATCTCTTTATAAAATGGTTTGCTAGAAATAAGATTTAACCTAAAAATTCTTAAATCTGCGAACTATTTTTGAAGGGGTTGCGTCGAGTGTTGTGGCGGCAGGCATGGGCAAGGCGGTGGGCAGTAGGGCGGAAGTACCGTGGGGAACATCCCAGATGCCGCAGCCAGTTGTCTGTGCAAAAAAAACTTACTTACTCGTCTTATCTAGTAAACATCTTTTTTGCAGCGAACGCATTTCTAGACTAACCTCCAAATACACTTTTTTTATCAAGTTAGTATTACAGTCAAAGGCAAAAGAAGGTGTATATAAAAATACTCAAAAATATGTCCCAGTGCACTTTAATTTTGTGTAATAAGAACGTCGTAACATATTTATAAGAGGATTTTTTCGATACATATTTTTGCGCTTGACTGTACATACTAGATGGGTACTTTACAGTCTTTACCTACCCTAGACAGGGAATAAGTTTAATGTAAATCTTAATTACCTGTACTGTTGATCTAGATGAGCCTTTTCGATTCTTTTGTCTTTTGCTCGCCTATTTTGGAACCAGATTTTAACTTGTGTCTCACTCAAAGACAGTGCTGTTGCAAGTTCACATCTGAAATGAAAAACATTGTTATTGAAAAAGTATAATTAATTCCTACTTAGATGCAGTCCTTAGATTATGAATCCGATAATTCAGAAGATGGGCAATTACAATGCTCCGCAAGCTTGAGGCTGCTTACCGTTTTAATTTAACGCATTCAATGCCATCTCCCTTTCGTGGAGATTCGCCAGATGCCGCACTTTGCTGTGTGCCTCAAACACACATTTGAGTCAACCAACTATTACCCAGTGCCCATTTGATATTTACATATAATTCAGAACTCACATGTGTCACATGTGCGTCGGAGGCACTGGGCGAACGTCACCCTTTACTTGGACGCGTCTGTGCGTCAGGGGCACGTAGTGAAAGGAGCGCTGACGCATATATGCGGCGGTGGCACTGAATGCGTTATTTCGTTAATTTCGATCTTTTATCTCTAATATTCATTAGAGATAGTGATAATGCCTTCATTGGAGTGATAGAAACAAATCCTCGAAATTTTCAGATTTCGAAGTATTATGGTAGGGCCGCTGGTGCTTCAAAACTACACAAAGCATTTAAAATTACCTCCGTGCTCTGGCAACATATTCGCCCCTCGCGTACTCTAGTTCAAGCCTGAGGGTCTGGTGAGCCGAAAAAGTGGTCCGCTGTCTTCGTGGCCGGCTTTCCTTCCGCCGTCGGCGTGCCACTGCAAAAAACGCATGTTTAATACAAACTTCTCCGTCTCCTTTACTTAAATTAGCTGCTCTAGGCTCTCAGCATCTGTCCTGTCACTGCGATAACACCTTCATCATAGAAACGACAGAGATAGATGCTACTTAGAGATTCATGATTTTCGTTGTTCGCCAAAGTAATATTTTGAAGTAATTAAGCATTAGGTATGCGTATGCAATTTTTTAGCGGAATTTTACATCCACCTTACCAGTGATATGGTAGCTTCAATTTTAGTCCTTATAAATAATGTATACAGGATGTATACATGTTTCCGATTCATCAGGCGCGGTGACGGTAATAGGCAATACCTATCTACGTAAACTATTAAATGGACTAAGTAACGTCAACTTGTTTATTGTACTGAAACTGTGCAAATAAACATAAACCGCAATTTTGTGGATAACCGCATTCCCATACTTATCGTCCGACACTATCGCGAAATTAAGGAGTTATTGGCTAACGATAATCCGAGAAAGCATTACTTTGACGTCGCATTTTCAACCATATGACTTAAGTTTAAAGTCGAGAACAAAAGTGCAAAATCAGTGAACTTTAGTAAATTAACTTTTAGCGAATAAGTAAGGATTCCTCATAGTTCCTGCCTCAGCCATGAGAACGCCTTTGTACGAGCTCCGGCATATTGCGGAAGGAAACCCCTTGGGGTTAATCACGATAATTTTAATCTGTGCTATCAGATTTCTTGTCATACCTACCTAATGGAAATATGGTTCTAGAGGCGCCTCGTTATTCATTTTAAAGGTGTGGATTGTGGGGCTGCTTGCATTTCTCATCATGACTCGATCACTCGACTGACAGTAAATAAGATAGGTTGTGTTTTAGTTATTTATTGAAATAGCACCATCGGTCTAAAATAGGCCAAAATCGAATGACGTGATTAATGGACAAGCCTCTAGGCCACAAGCGCTTTTTAGGGCTTTAGCACACCTCCGCTGCGAAAACGAGAACGCGAAACCGCAACACAAGTTTCGCGGCGAAACGTTACTACACATGCCGCGGAATCGTACTCTAGTTTCGCGGCGAAACGTTCCTACGCGATCGTTAGTGTTATTCCTGCATAGAAAGCAAATGTCGTCGCTTTCAGAATCCGAAGAAGAAGAAATGGCATTAACATTAAAAGACGTAGAATCTGGGTGCACGAGATTATAATAAGATGAAATAGTTAGGCGAAAACCAATTATGTGAAGAATTTGAGTCACATGAAGATCGTTTTTATACATTATTTATTTCAGAATGAGGGCACAAAGTTTTGAAGAACTATACGAACACACAACCCGTTAAATCCGGACATTACAAAGCAAAATACGAATTTTAGGGTTTTTATAGTCCTTATAACTAAGTTAGTATAGTTGCCGATTTTGAAGAATTAACTTTTGACATTTAAAGATTGATCAAAAGTTCATACATAGAAATCGGCATTTAAAGGTCTGTTTCTGACATCTTGTATTAGTTTTTCGGTGAATTCAATATCTAATTCTACAATTTTTCACTGTTCCGCCATGAAAAATCTGTCGACAGCCACAACTCGCTTGCGAAACAAACGCGAAACTTCAAAAAGTGGCGGAAAAGTTGCGGAGGTATGCGCGACGTCGGAGCAGTTCGCCGATGTTCCGCGAGAGAGAGATATATGCATCGTCAGTTCAACGCGCTAGAACAGGCAGTTTCGCTATTGTTCCGCTCGTCTCACAACGGACAAACTGTAGCGAAATGTCAGCGGTTTCACTACTTCAGTTCCGCGGCGGAGGTGTGCTAACGCTGTTAGTTATTTATTTAATAGTTAACATGAGTTTACAGTTAAACACTAGCTAATGCGTCATATCATGAAAGTAGAATGAATACAAATTGAAACAAAAATCATGTGAACTCTCCATAGGTAGGTATGCATTTGGATTTCGGCCGTTTTCTTACTGACATCCGCGAACCTTATCATTATCACAAATGGTAGGTATAAATAAGGTTTACCGATGTATATTAGCTAGCAGTGTGGGCGATAGTACTTAGGTATTTATTATGTGATGGTGGTGGTGGTATTTAATTAAATTAGCTACATTTTCCTACACGTTGTATCTGTAGGTACCAAAAAGGTCACTTCCCGTTCATCCATTTTAAGTGTCCATTTAAAAGTTAAGAATTCGCATTTTATAGGCTAAGGTTAACTTAATAAAATTATTAAGTAGATAATTCCTAGTAATGTAGTTGACTTCATTACTAATTTATTAATTAGTTAGGTAATTAATTAACTACATCGTGAGGTGTTAATTTATAAAATGTAGTGGGAAATACCCCTATGTCCTCTACTTAACTATTAGTCGAAGGTATGTAACGAGAAAATGTAATTAATAGTAACTAATTTAATTAGGTTAACCTACTGATATACCTAAGTAGATGATTAGTTGATTAGGTATAGGGTAACATGGTTGACACTGGGTTGCTGGTACACAGTAGGTAACGCACACAACTACAAAACGCACAGCGTTATTATTACTTTTCTACGCACTCTAGATACCTTTGACCGACACGTTCTTACTAGCTCAGTCCCCATGGAGCCGCGCAAGTACAACGTCCAGCGCAGGTGTCCAAGTGTTAGTGCCACGTGATGGAAACATTTACGTAAGTCGGAATTTAAACTATATTTTCCAAACACTTGCCAGTATAAGCCCTGTTATTTTTTCATTATTAACTTGATTAATTAACTATTGCCTAGATTCGTTTTTTTTCCGATGCGAGTATTTTTTCTATTATATTTAATTTTTTTAATTTATTTTGACGTAAGGGTAGACACTGGGTCAAGTGGGTCAAGTACACAATGAGTCAGTGTCCCAGTGTATAATTGTTTGTTTTGTAAAATTATAACAATAATTTTATATTACAGAATGTCGAGGAAAAGGGTGATCTGTCGAAAAGTAGGCGGCATTACTGCCCGGTTAATAGAAACGACTCTAAAAACCATCAAAAATGGAAGACTACTATAAGAAATGTGCAGTATTGTTTTACGGTCTATCCGCCAAAGACTGCTGACATATGGCATACCAAATGGCAGTACACAATAATATTATTATGCCACCTTCCTGGGAACAAAATCAAATGGCCGACATTGATTGACTAAGAGGCTTTCGCGAAAGACTCTGGGTGCTGGCACCCAGAGCTATCTTTACGGAAACCAGAGGCATGTAGTCTGGCGCGAGCTACTGCATTTATCAATGAAACTGTAAGGGCTTTTTTTGAAAGTCTTGCAAATGTAATCCAGCATCATTCAGCTTTTAGAAAATTTGATCTCATGAAAGTATTATGTTATGCAGAGAGTGATAAGACTAAAGAGGTAATAAGGGGGTTCAGGTTCACCTTATGCAGTCGCTGTTACTAGTCGATTATATCCTGAACCGGAAATGTCCGGAATTTGATCTCAAATAAGATTAATAAACCTACCAAGTAGGTTGTGGTAGTTAATAATTAAGAGTGACTGGTAATTGCAATAAAAAAATGAATACTCGTTGTTGTTTCATTGATTTTTTCCATATCTTGCCCACGTAATTCTCCTTGGCCCACTGTGAACAACTGATATATTCATTGTTCACCCCCCCTGTTGCACAGTGGATCAATTTCCACTTTTTTTTTAAAGTTCTACTATTTCTAAATAGCTTCTAATACACATTCCAGACTGTAATCAGATGAATTTCAAATAAATGAAGTATACGATAGTCCAAAAATTATGTATATAGCACGAATATTTTTCGAGATATAGGCCTTGTAAAATGGAGTGATCCAGGGTTAACCATGTTACCCTACTTTACTGTGCTTTCATGTCATTCATTATATTACGTACTCCCACGAAACGAGAACAATCTCACGCAACCTCTAACGAGCCATCACTACAATAAAAAGCTTTCTTTTCATAACAATACAATAAAAAAATATATTCCTCTTATTTGTAGATAGATAGGATACTACGGACCTACCTTTTGTAAGCGGTTTGTGGGCGATGATGATGTGAGAGATCGGACAAATGTGCGTCATTGATCGCAATAATATGGACATGACTCCAAAGTTGATTAAATGATATTTTTTTTGAAATTCGATTTCGAAGGTTAAGACTTACTAAGGTTTTCATAGTTAGCGGTGTCGAATAGGTATTTTTTTTGAAAATGTATAGGTATTTATTCAATCAAATTTGGAGTCGTGTCCACATTATTGCGAACTATGACGCACATTTATCCGATCTCTGGCGATGATGAATGTAGAAACGCACAGTATTAAAGTGCGATCTCACTGATCTCAGTCATGTATGGGTCGATTGTAAAAAAATTGTAGGTACATAATTGGCCATAATCAAAACAAAAATCACGATCAATTGTGTTACGAAAGTTAAATAAAAACTGGTATACTCCGTCCAACACATAAAGTTAGGATCCGCGCTATCAGCAGTAGTAAAAGGGGGCAAATTTAAAAGATATATTAGGTTCGTATTGTTGATCGCTCATAGAAAATTGGAATTTGTCGCCCTTTTTCAGTGCCTAAAGTTGTTATAGTTCGTGAAATATAAATTGGTAACTTTCTACCTACATTATAGTAAAAATAAACATTCAATTTATATTTCTCGATCTACACACAAAATTTAATTTCGTGACACAAAAATTATGACGTTAATAGTAGTTTATGCAACCGTACGTAATGAGGGGCATTACAACTCGAGTGTGGGTTTATGAAACGAACCGAAGGTGAGTTTCATAATAGCATCACACGAGTGTTGTAATGCCTGATTACGTATAGTTGCATACACTACTTTATCTACACACATATCATAAGTGCTCTAAGACGCATTCAGAAACAAAGCTTTCTCATACTTGGCTCTCTACTTTTGCGGCAACAGGTTGTTAGTTGCGGTCATAGCTGCATTGAATATGTCCGGCGGAGTGCTCATATCGTTATTCGAGTCACTGCCACTCATTATCAAGTAATTATCAGTATTATCACAAAGTATTCAAATTTTTTCACAATTTTTCACTTGTAGTAGGTAGTAAGCCAACAAACAAAAGACAGCTGCTCGGAATGGCAGCAATTTGAATCTCTGTAAATTTTTTTTAAATCATAGACAATCGAGTGATGTCCCTAATCTTGTGTCACTCGATATGAAAATATCGTCCGATTGTAACTAAAAAACATACTGAATTAACTTTTTGTGTCGATGACTGGCTGAATATCTATAGATACCAGAATAGACACCCCACTTGAATCTGACAGCTGTTCCAAATTTAAAACTCATAACCTCCGGAAAAATCGTATATAATGTTAACTTTATGTATGTGCCAAGTTCTGATGGTGGGTAATGTTGGTCATTGTCTATTGTTTCTGAACGCGTTTAGAGCACTTAACGATATTTGTGTAGATAAATTTTATTTCGTTAAAGGCCTTTAATTATGTAAAAACACTGACTTGGATTTGGACTATTAATTCTCATTCTGTTGTCAATTGTGTACTTTACTATAGGTACAGTGTAGATATATTAGGGTTAGTTACGAGTTAAGCTAATTTCAATTGTCACAGCGAAATGATTAATATGATAAGATCGAACACCCCTCATAGATGTTGTTTTATACATTTTATTTACGGTAAAGATATGGACCTATGGTAATGATTTTATGTAGGAAGTCGTGTACCTACCGTATTCCACTGGTTTGAATCTTTTAGTTTTCTAAAACCACTCCATGACCCTCTGGGAAAAATGACAAAGACACTCTTAATTTTATATTCGTGACAGATATTGCAGGAAACGTCACTTTAGTCAAACTCTAATGAAGTGTGAAGTCAACGATTTTGTGAAGTCCCGAACCGGGAAGCAATGATCGAGCGATCACGGTAACGCACACCGCGCCATATGTCGCGCGGTGCTTCAATCTCGTCCTGTCGCCGATTTCCTAGCTGACAGCCCTTCCACCATGTGTGACGTAGTGACGTCAAAGATATGGTATACTCTTGGGTCGTCTCATTCGTTTTTCGTCGCGTTCCTAAATTTGTCCGATTCTGCTTTCGTCATCCATTCTTCATTCGTCAAGTTAGTCTGCAGTCATTGTCGTCTTTGACCATAATAAGTTGTTGACCTTTTTCTTATTTCGACTCAATCGTTTTTTGTCATTTCGTATTTGGTCATATTCTAAGTTGGTACCGACTTAAGACTATGGAAATATACGAAAAACATAGATTTAACAGCGAACATGTCAAAAGAAAATTATGACGAGTTAAGAACGAGACGGATTAAGATAAAGATGAACAACAAATTTGACCGAAGATGAGAAAGACCATCGACGATCGTGACGAATAAAGAATGAGTGACGAAAGCAGAATCGGACAAATTTAGGAACGTGACGAAAAACGAACGAGACGACCCAAGAGTACCTATACAAAAGATATCAATACAACACGATACTCTTTATTGTACATCTCAATAAATGAAAACGAAAAGTACAGAGAAAGCAGTACTATCAATCAGTATCTACTAGACAACATCAACAATTCGGCATCGGTGAACATGTCGGTCGGTCGGCAGTCTGTCTTTTCATTTAATTATGGATGATATTATTACGGTTTAGGTCCCAAAAAATATAGGTATTTTTCATCTCTCCTGATCGGAAAGTTAAATTTTCGTAGGTAGGTACGTATTGGAGGGTCGTTCATCCGTCCCTAGGGTCGAAAGAGTTTTTATTGAAACTTAATCGATTCTCTTACTTTCCTCAAAGTCGAAATAAAAAGTTTAGCTCGCGTGAAAGTGACTCATTTACCCTCGAATTATCGGTTCTCTCACTACGTTCATAGGCCAGAAATATCTCGGGTGCTATGGGTCACTTTCGACCCTTGGTTAACAATCTACTATTACGATTCATGGCATCTTGATGAGATGATCAGGAGAAGATAGAGTCGGCTATGAAAGTAGTTTATAAATTATTTTGGATAAAAAGTTATTTGTTATACAAGGGTGCAAAGTTGTATTTTACCTGCGAGTATGAAATTGAAACACGAGCAAGCGAAAGGATTCTATAGTTGAACCACGAGCGAAGCGAGTGGTTCTAAAATAGATTCCTGAGCGCAGCGAGTGTTTTAACATACGAGAAGTAAAATACATTTGCACCCGTGTGTAACCTTTGAGGATTTAGTATGGGGAGACGGTATCGCTATAACTTTCCTAACAAAACATTCTGCCAATTTCCGAGGGGGACGAGGTAGCACACATGTAAACGATCTAACTACAAATGCATTTCTTCTTCTCATTAATACTCACGCACACTTAAACAATACCACAACACTAAGTTAAATTATCACACTAATATAGTAAAATTTCTATGCGGACACAATTTCAAACTATCGACGTAGGTGTAATCGAACCGATTAATATGGCTTTCAAGTGTCTGAAGATTATCGTATCGATATATTTTTCTAAACGTCATAGATTGACGTGCACCTTGGTACTATATATTGTTGTTTTGAGTATTTAAATAAAAGTAAACAGACAATTAGTAACAGTTATTAATTAATCAACCAATTTTAATACAAAACCGCCTGAATGTCTTGCCATTAACCTACTTCAATTGATTATGTTTTCGTTTATCGCGATCTTTGACTACGAAGGCTGTAACTGTAAGGAAAGTCTCGGTCAATCACGTGCATTTCGAAATCCGTAAATCAATTATAATATTTAATAAATAATATTAATTAGCAGTTGTGAAAGAAAACAATATATGTCCATACGAGTGTACTTTATTGTGAGTATTATTTATTTTGTTGTAGTAAGAAAGTTTTAGTTAGCTGGGGTAAAACTCACTGAGGCTTAATTGTGAATACTCGTAAGGATACAATTTGAATACAAGTGCGTAGGTACAAGGTGCGTAGGTGCGTATACATACAAGTTTTTGCAATAAGACCGGTGATATTGATATTCCTTAGTGATATTTTAGTAAGTACCTAAATACAATTTATAATATAGGTCCAATTAGCGTTCAGTAGCATTTGTAACAATGAAGTTATTGAATTCGATAAGACTGTGTTTTTATTTACTTACTGTGAGAACACTAATATACGTAAACACAAGTGTCCGTATCTCGACATTTTATACCTACTCTCGACATTGTGTCATAAAGAGTAACGTTCACATCACTATGTATTTTCGCGCGTAATACGTATTCCAAATAAGCCCAATAAATATTCAACCTTATTGGCTTACATGTAAGCTTAACATTAGACCAAGGCAGAGTCTTCTGTCTTACTTGATTCACTAAGTCTGATATTTCCTACAAAATTTAAAGATGGGTAGACCTTATTAACCTTAAATACGAGAATACAATAAATGTCAAACTTTCTCCATCAGTTAAAAATGAAAATACGAATTGTGTGCGATATTTTTGAAACCGATTTTGCTATCGATTCCCTGGTACTTGATTTTCTTGAACAATTTTATGTAATAAAATGTTGTAATATAAATAAATAAAGGCAAGATATGAAATGGTATCGCATATTTTGTATACATGATGTATTTGAACGAGTTTTGAATCCATACATAGCACATACAGGCATTTTGACGGAGCTTGTTACGGGTACATAACGATTACAAGACTGCGAAGAATCGATTAATGAAATAGTTTTTATAAACAGGTTTGGTCAATGTACAAATTCTTGGCCAAAGTCTTTGGCAGAGGGGAAACGATATGAAGCCGACTCCATTACTAAATCCTCAAAGTGTGTAACACAAAACTTTTCCCCTCACTATAGCGAGGAAACTCAAAAAAGGTAATTATTTATTCACATTACAATAATTATCGGGTTAGTGATAATAATTTTCCAAATGCATCATGTATTTAATGCAAGATTTTGTCGCAGTAAACTTAGCACAAAAAAGTAAACGCAGCACGATTTTAACACATTCCTGTAGTTGCACACCAACGCCAATGCATTATTAAATCATTCTCATTCATTATTTTTACAAAATTTTAACAGAACACCCTGAAAGTTGTTTAGTTTACTATTTTTATGCGTGTTCGAGTCGGTAAATAAAGATTATAACCTATAATATTCATTGACAATGTTGACGTTGACATTTTCTGCGTTTTGTGATTGCATCTAGTCATCTTATCATCATTCACTAAAACAATTGTTACTTATGGAATTTTAGGATTTATATGTTAAAATCATCATATTATATAATGGTTTGTATTTTACACTAAATTCTCAAACAAATTATTTAATTATCATTAATATGGAACAATTTCCATGAGCATTTTACGTTTTGTTATTCCAAAACCAAGGTCATTACTTTGCCACACAAGTGAATAATATGCGTTTTTACACGTTCGTATTAAAGGATAAACGAGCACTTTACGAGCTAGTGAGGGGAAAACATTTTTGCAAATCAGAAACCAGTTATCTGATAATTTGTGATTTTTTCGCGATATGTAATAAAGCTTACGAATGGGCAGTTAACTGAGTTTGAGACGTCGTAGACGCTAGAAGGTACAGTCAACAAAATGCAGTCTACCAATTTCGACTCTATTTAGTGGTAATAAGGTCGAAAAGTAGTATACCACTTTATTGTTGACTGTACCTATGTGGTCTATGTGTGGGATACGTCAGCTGGACCAACCCCTTTATAATAATAAAATTGGAGTACAATGCAAGCATAATCCGATGTTGTCACATTTGATTGTCACTCGCTCAATAAACTTGCGAGTGGGGTGTCATTCGCAACCACGGCAAATCGTAATGATGCGATAATTTACACAGTAAATTGACCATTTCTAACCTAATTGCAACGAAATAAGGTGCATACATTTTCCAATTAATTGTGCTGTTGTAAGTAATAAATAAACACGTGCATCGATTTAACATGAGCGGCTTTAAATTATTGTGGTGAATCAGGGAATATGTCTCAAAGAGTTCTGTAATTCTGTATGCTTGCCATGATTTGCTTGCGAAAGAAAATCGCTAACGTCACAGAATATATAAACTCTCGTCTGCGCGAGCATCTTGTAGATCGCATCATGATCCATTAAGATTTGCTGTCACTTGTTTACTATGACTTCTTCGAACGGGAATTATTTGCCATCGTAATGACGATCCAAGCAAAATATATAGGTATACAGGTGTAGTGAGAAATTACTTGCCTTCGGAAACGTTCGTAAACACATCCTGTTTCAGGCAGTGTCACCGAGTCCGACTGAAGTAGCATGACAGCTATTACTGTCAGTCTCAGTGAGATAGACTGAAACAGCATGACGTTGACGAACGTTTCCGAAGGCAAGTCATTTCTCACTACATCTGTACGACCGTAGATAAATGTCTACGAGGTTTGACGAGAATGCAAACCTAACTGCTCAAATCCACCCTCTATTCATAAACCACTTGATTATATCATCATCCTCTACATGTTTGTTTTGTTCGAGATAAAAACTGCGATTAATGAACAATAGCTAATGTTAACAATGGCGAACGAATTAGGGTTGCTAGCTACCCCTTAATTTTCATTACCACCCCTAATTACGGTGTATTCGACCATAGAGCATTGCAATAATTTACTTGCGTTGCGGTTGAAGCAAAATATACCTTTTGTATGTGCATTAAGAAGTTAAATTTTACTTTAGATAAGTTGGCCCTATGAGATTGAGAAAACCACACCTGACTTGCTTACATTTTATATTTGTTTTTTTATCTGTGCTGCAGATATTGATATTGCGGAACGCTTCGCCGGGCTTCCATTCAAATCTTGCGATAGGAAATCACCATTATTCTTCTCCTTTCTATTCTGTAAGTGATTGGGCTATTTGTGGGGAAAGTTCAGTTGTTAATTGCTGCTTAATTAGAGGGCTATTTGTTAGTAATTGTTTATGGATAATCAATTGGGTATATATTAGGTAATTGTATTACCTATCTATAGTATAGTGAGCATTCAATTATTCATTGGATTAATATTTATTAGTAGGTCATTCGTTACTTAATTATTACTTACTTAATGCTAAATATTCTGCTCTTATACGATGGTATATTTGCAGTGATTACGAAATTATTTTAATGTAGGTTACCTACCCTACATACCTATTGCGATAGTTTTTTTAGCGTATTCCTTAGTGGCCGAGCGCCGGAGCAGGATTACGATTTAATTACAGTAATAATATGGACCAATGTTGTACCTTATGCACGTCAGCGTCAAATACCTACTTTGTAGCCGTGTAGGAACAAAATGACGCTGACCGAGTTTTGAAAATATTGATCATTTTAAAGGTGGTAGACCTAGCCCGCATTCACTGATAGCTATATGCTGCCGCTTCAAGCTATGATGTCAGTAACAGAATGATTCACCTAGTCACCTATCGTGTACGTCTACCTCTCGAAAAAAAAAATCTTGAAAAATTACATTATAAATTGTTGTTTTCATACAAAAATTAAAAGGCGGTTAAATCGCCCGCTATAAACTTTATAGCAATATGTAGGTACATTGGGGGAGGCCTATTTTCAGCAGTGAACGTCTTTTGGTTGATATGATGATGATGATGTACCTACATATATTTATGTGCCTATTATAATTTCAAAAACGCCTGATTATTTTGTTCCAATTTACCTAATTCTTATTTTTGTAGGATAATGCTTCTACAGATCCGTGATATTCAAAGCACCGTGTCTTACAGAAACATCAAAGCACCCCTTGATATCGCCGGACCAATTTAGCCGTGAAAATAAAATATTCACTAGAAAAATATTGTGAATATAATGGAGCGCCGTGGAGATAAGTCCTCGCAGTAGGTACCTAATCCCTTGGACGTCCGAGAAACGTCGCAACTCTTTGCCGATATCTGGAAGATGGTCAAGACGCGAGATAATAATACTGTTGCCATCGCTCACCGAGATATCGACTCTTCGACAAGGAGAGCCTACCGTGAACGTCATAAAAAATCGATCACTCCAATTCCAATTAAACCTTGATTTGGAATGAGAATGACATACTCGTAGAGTTAGGTATTGGTATAACCGCTAAAGTCCCAACTAGCAAAATATAGTCATATAGAAGTTGAGACAACGTTTTGCATATAACTTCTAGTCTATATAAATTATAAATATTAGATGTCATATACCAAAGAAAAACGACCAAGATCACCTATGTCCGAGGTGGGGATCGAACCCACGTACTCAGCTTTCGCGGCTGATGCCTGTACCCCTCGGCCACTCGGTCTTAGCAACCACCGGTCAAATTTCTCGGGTATATGCAATCCCTTACAAGGCTAGGCGCCTTTGACCATTCTCCATATGTTCAATAGATGGCAGCACCAGTTCTCTCTAGCTATTCTAGAAAACTGTAAAGTATTCTAATAGGAGGTTCAGGCATGTATTGCTTGCCCTCAGAGAATGGTCAAAGGCGCCTAGAAGGCTAGGTGCGAAGGCTAGGCGCTTACAAGGTGTAAGGGATTGCATATACCCGAGAAATTTGACCGGTGGTTGCTAAGACCGAGTGGCCGAGGGGTACAGGCATCAGCCGCGAAAGCTGAGTACGTGGGTTCGATCCCCACCTCGGACATAGGTGATCTTGGTCGTTTTTCTTTGGTATATGACATCTAATATTTATAATTTATATAGTATTAAGTAGTGTGACTACTGGAGAAAAATTAAAAGTACAAATCAAAATATTTAGTTAATAAATAATTTGATTTGTACTTTCGCAATATACTTCTAGTCTAATTTGGTTGGTCATATAAACGTAAGGTAAACGGTTATAAAAGGCGAAAGTGGCGCAAATTATAAGACTTATTGGTGAGATAAAGGTTAAATAAAGGTTTGCATGGCAATTTAAATCGTTTATTAAAGGTATTGTAACGATTAAGGAATGACCAAAACGTTGTATAAAAAGTACAACCAAAACCCTTACGCGACCTAAATATCAAATAAATGTTTTATTACTGACCATTTTGTTTTATAGAAGGTTTAGTGTAACCCTTACTCATTGCTTATCGGACTGTGTGACAAAATAGTGTACGGAAAAATAATACAAGGTAATTTTATAAGTTTTGTAATAGAAAATATTGTTCTATACATATATTGAGCGTTTGCACATTTGGCGTGAGCTGAATTCGTATGGGAAGGTCACTTTACCGTTAAAGTTTATGATGGTATACAGTTTTTTGCTGTCGCGCTCTTAATATATTCGAAATAATTATAATTTATAACAATATTTCTTCATATTTTATTATAGTTAAGGTTAGCCATTTTGGAACAAGTCATGAATTTATACTTATACGACTACAACATAACTTTATCTTAAGTAAAGGTTTTTATAACGACTACAAATTGTCCGCCATTACTAAGCCGCCATTACTAGTCCACCACTTTGTTTGTACCGTTTCCACCATGTAACGTCCATGGTTTTTTTCTTTTAAATAGTACTGTGATGCTCACGAAATAGCGACTGATGTTTTATAATATTAATTTCAATTCGACTATAAATTGCATGATGTTTTATAACCGTAACTTAAAATCAATTTAAAAACATATAGTTCAATAAAAGGAATATAACGGGTTCGGCAACAACTAAAGGTTTTTCAAAGTTTTTGTTTGACGTTAATATAACCAACTGTTGAATAAAAGGTAGATAACAGTCCCGCTGATATCTTTTTGTCAATACCGCTATATTACTGTCGAGATAAGGTTTTATGATACCACTTATACAACAATAAAATTATGTAGACGTTGTAAAAATGACCTTATTACGACGTTTCTGTTTTTTCTAAACCCTTTATAAGACGAAAACGTTTATACAACTTTGAACATCATTAAGTAAACGTTATCTTTAAAACCTCTACATGATTGTTGTATAATTAAGTCGCAAAAACGTTTATTTACCATAGTAATTAGACTATTTGGTAGGACGACAAAACTATCAGATTTATAACGTTTATTTGACTAACAGGTTAACTAAAAACGACTATAAAACTATTATATGGCTAAAGGTCGTATAACTCTTGATTTATATGACTTCTTTGCTAGTTGGGGTGTGGTCACACTTTTTTGTTTGAATATTTTCAGAATCATGAGTTTTTACGATCCTAATAGGAGAAAAAAAAGTTCTCCTAATAACGTTCAGATCCAGCGACCCTACCGTGAATTTAGAAATCAGCAAATTTCGAGGATTTGTCTCTATCACTCTAATGACGCTATCGTTGGAGTGACAGAGAAAAATTCTCGAAATTTACGAATTTCGATTATTGCGGTAGTAGGCCAGGTTTTCATTAATTTGCCAATTTCATAGACTTTGTACCTACTGCGGTAACGAAATGGAGAGAACAGAGAAAAAATATATTATTTTTGAATATTTTGGGACATTTATTTTACTTGGGCTCGTTCAAAAATTATGTGATTATTTGGCCGATTCTTGACCCCCAGTTTTTAATGATTTAAGCATCAAGATGAGCGTTACCCACAACTCTAATAGACCGGAGATTAATACAGACTGAATCTTAGGAGTGATCAGAAAAAGTTTCTTGGAATTAAAACTAAAACATAACTTAAACCTTTCAACGGTAGGTATTCCTATTTAATTAAAATGAAATGTTAAATAGATGTGTCGATGAGATAGGTGCTCACCGGATCAGTGTAAACTGGGAAAATATGTAAGCGAACACGAGTACGGTTATTTTTATGCTGGTTTGTCTTCTTTGTGTATCATGATTACTCGCGGGCAGTTGTAAGGGTTGAAGAATACTGTCCTAGCTGTTACGTTTTATAAGTATTTTTATTCAAATGTTCAAAGAGATAAACAAGAGATTAGTGGGTTCCAAAGACTGCGAGTTAGTGGAAAATTGTAATTTAAAAGCTCGAACTTGCAATAGTTATTTGTTATACAAGGGTGCAAAGTTGTATTTTACCCGCGAGTATGAAATTGAAACACGAGCAAGCGAAAGGATTCTATAGTTGAACCACGAGCGAAGCGAGTGGTTCTAAAATAGAATCCTGAGCGCAGCGAGTGTTTTAACATACGAGAAGTAAAATACATTTGCACCCGTGTGTAACACAAAACTTTTCCCCTCACTATAGCGAGGAAACTCAAAAAAGGTAATTATTTGTTCACATTACAATCATCATCGGGTTAGTGATAATAATTTTCCAAATGCATCATGTACTTAATGCAAGATTTTGTCGCAGTAAAACAGCAGTCGTCTTAGGACGAAAAAGTAAACGCAGCACGATTTTAACACATTCCTGTAGTTGCACACCAACGCCAATGCATTATTAAATCATTCTCATTCATTAATTTCATTATTTTTACAAAATTATAACAGAACACCCTGAAAGTTGTTTAGTTTACTATTTTTATGCGTGTTCGAGTCGGTAAATAAAGATTATAAACCTATAATATTCTTTGACAATGTTGACGTTAACATTTTCTGCGTTTTGTGATTGCATCTAGTCATCTTATCATCATTCACTAAAACAATTGTTACTTATGGAATTTTAGGATTTATATGTTAAAATCATCATATTATATAAAGGTTTGTATTTTACACTAAATTCTCAAACAAATTATTTAATTATCATTAATATGGAACGATTTCCATGAGCATTTTACGTTTTGTTATTCCAAAACCAAGGTCATTACTTTGCCACACAAATGAATAATATGCGTTTTTACACGTTCGTATTAAAGGATAAACGAGCACTTTACGAGCTATAGAATACATACACAACACAATAGAGCATATAGCTTATAGAATACTTTAAAATAAAACTATTACGACCGAGACGTTTTTGAATAACTACGGAACCCTACACTGAGCATGGCCCGACATGCTCTTGGCCGGTTTTTTTTCATATGGATATGTTTTGGACTCACGGATCAAAAGTTAAGAGGTTAAATTTTCTTTTAAGACCCTTATTCTTTTTACGAGACCTATTCAATACTATAGGATTACAGCAAATAAAAAAACATCCATCTTCACTAGTTTTACCCGAAAAAAAAATCTTGATTTTATTCACCACTTTGTCGGCATGATTAATATATGTAGGTATGTGTACCAAATTGCATAGTTCTAGTACTATCGGCTACTGAGCTATTCTGCAGACAGACAGGCGAAAAGACGGACATGGGCATGGCGAAACTATAAGGGTTCCTTGTTTACTACGGGACCCTAAAAAATAAAAAAAAAATAGAATACCTACTTTAAAGTGCGGAAATACCTAGTTTCATCAGTGCGGTGACGGAGTAAGAATACAAAAATCACCGCCCCTCTCTTCCCGTGGGTGTCGTA
Source organism: Thaumatotibia leucotreta (assembly GCA_025490895.1). Classification (NCBI taxonomy): domain Eukaryota; kingdom Metazoa; phylum Arthropoda; class Insecta; order Lepidoptera; family Tortricidae; genus Thaumatotibia; species Thaumatotibia leucotreta. The sequence continues at coordinate 23,881 of JALPQI010003991.1, forward strand.
GGAGTCGACTAAGGGAAATACTGAGTAGCCAGCTTCTCAGCCGGTGTCGGTGGTAGGGTATTTTTACTAGTACCCGCCTGGTTGGCTACCACCGTACATTCGGTGTAAACGCCCGTGAAATGACTTACCTTCGTGTTTGCCGCGTTTCGGGGTCAGCCGGTGTAGGTATTTACCAGCATCTAGCGGGCCAGCAAGGCGGTGGCAACTAACAGGTTACTGATTGTCTCCTGTTCGTTGCCGCCGCGATTTGGGCTCTACTTTTCACTTACGATCAGGTGGAGTGGAGCCACTTTGTTGTGCCAACGTTAATTTTATTGGGTCGGCAACGCGCATGTGACACCCTGAGGTTGCAGGCGCCCATAGGCTACGGTGACTGCTTTCCATCAGGCGGGCCGTATGCTTGTTTGCCACTGACGTGGTATAAAAAAAAGTGATGAACTTAGTTCTCTCTTATTAAACCACGCGTTTGAACCGTCCAAACGTATTAGGAGGTAAATGCCCATGATCAACACGCTGGGCAAACGAATTGGCGATCGCAGTAGAATGGTCACTGGTCACTATGATGACACTGCTGCCCATCATCAATCTTGTAATAAACAACTGGTCAGTGACACTTCAATCCTTTAACGGACTCTTACGACACCCACGGGAAGAGTTGGGGTGGTGACAAATGTATTTCAACTGCCGTCCTCATGCTGCGGTAAAAGAATAATATGTTGACCATAATCGATCGGTCCAGCTCCAGCCGTCTTTGACCCACTACGGAATGGAACTCTTCACTGAAAATGGCCTGACGTGCTCTTGGCCGAGTTCTAAGTATTTTTACATTTTTTTATGTTCCCGGCGCTACAACTGTCGTTTTCGTCTATCAGTTCTATCACATCGCTGAACATCTCGGTAAGTAATTCAATTTGGAATAAATAAATCTTATCCTTATGGAGGGTGGAGAGGTACCTATAGAAAGATGTTTAGCATTAAGGGATTTTTAAATTCAAATTGTAACTGCCATTATCATGTAAGGTACTTATTCCAATTTCAAAATCAGTTTTGTGCCTACTTGAAATCATAGTTGATTTTATTTTCATTCAAATAAGAAAAGTCAGCATCGTTATCTAGATCAGCGGTAGGTATCAATATTTTAAGATGTTCGACTTCAGTAACGTATTCGATCAATAAAATAATTGTACCCAAGTAACTAAGTAAGTGTTTTTCATTTCGTCCTTCATTGCCAGACTTCAGAAACGTGTTGCAAATTCCGCGACGACAATACGTCCGCAAACAATATTCAGTTAAGCGGCTTATTTGAATGAAAATCGTTTCCTTCAACAGCGATTCTTATTGCTATGAAAATAGTATCATTATGGTTTGTCGCGTGGTTGAAAAACGTGTTCGCTGTGGAGTGACAGAGTCGAGTACAGGGAGGGACAGGGAGGAGTGACAGCTCGCTTGGCGCCGAAGTGATGCGATTATGACGCCACGAGTGGATGCGCGCCTATAGCCCCGCCGGCAGCCATTCGAATTCGCTCTCTCGTGAAAATTGTCGGCACTGTTCTGCTACTCCGCTATAAAATCTGCCCATTGTTCGACTCTAATAACTATTACGAAACAACAATCCGTGAAACTGAATAGCGACGGCGTTATCAAATGAAAATTAGGGAGTTCTACGTTATATTAAATTCGTAATTGTAATTTGTGCAGATTGCTGGATCGTTTTTAGGGTTCCGTTTATATAGCTGCGCCATGTTTGTCTGTCCATCCTTCTGCGGCTGAGCTCAATAATGTTGGTTCTAGAATGTTTCAAACCAGAGATTCTCCCTTAAAGTTGCGGATTTCTATTACCTACTAGATCTTCGCTTCACCCGCACCAGAAGACCAGAACCAATCAGGAAAAAAAGTGCCACCCTTACACGCCCCTTACCGAGCGCTTAATATTAGAGATCAGCGGCCTTTGGGCAGCTGAAAATAGTGTTGGTAAAGACTAGAGTTCTTTAAGTCCCATTTTAGGACTTCTCATTTTACGGGACTGTCGAGCTTAAAAGACTACCCAGTATTTTCACGCGAGAAGCGAGTCGAGCCTTTCTTTTAGGCTTACTGAGCCTTGCATATAAAGCTCAAGTCCTAATATGAAGACTATTTTTTAAAAACCCTAGGTGGTTTTTATCACAATGTTGTATATATTTTTTGTTTAAGCTATAATAATAGAAAAATCTTAAATTCAAAACACTAATCTAGTGAGTCTTCTGGAAGGACTCGAGTCCGTATAACATCGTAAAATCCTCAAATAGCTCTAGTTTTGACTTCATGACAGTAGTCACATAACGGATTCGTAATTGATTATGTACTTACGTGCTATTTATTTTCATATTTCATTGTTATTTTTTAGGCTGACAACAGAAAGTCCTTGAACAGAAAAGCGCCACTTTGATCCCTCCTAGCAGGGGAGAATCCGATAGGTTCCTCAATATGGATCCGAGGTCGAAATTATGAAATATATGGCTACCATCTTGATTTTCTTCATTAATAGTGACCCTAGCGTGCGAGCGTGTAGATCGATATCTGAGGACCCGATAGATCCCTCGGCATAGATCCGACTTCGTTATAATGAAAAATAGCCGTCACAATGTCTATTTCGCACGCTAGGGTAACTAATGAAGAAATTGAAGATGACGGCCATTTTTCGTAATTTCGATCTCGGATCTTTATTGAGAAACCAATCGGATTCTCAAATATCGATTATGCTAGCATGCTAGGATTAAAAATGAAGAAAATCAAGATGACAGCTTTTAGAATTTTGACCATGAATATTCAAGGACCACTCGGAGTTACAGATGTCGATTCTCAGCTCAGATTCTCAAAAACCGATCATCATTTTTACTATCAGAATTTGCCACAGATCTACGGTTCGAGCCCTTAAATACGATATACCTAAAAGATTAAGTGCTGTATCGCGCTTTAAATTTATTCATTTGGGTATGATACGGAAGCCTAGATAGTAAATGTAGATACCTTTAGATCGGCATGTAACGGCTATAATAGTACATTGTGTATTAAGGGCGGTAAATAAGAAACTGCGAACTTCTTAATTAATTCTTGTATCGCCCGTGGCACACACAATGTTTTTCGTCACACCTGTGAGGCAAAAAAAGTAAATAAAACAATATATTTTCACAAAACTACTCTGAAATGGTCTCAAACTTTTCTCAAAATCAGGGATGACTTTTTATCGTTTTTATAACAGAGATCCCGCGCGCCGCGCTAGGGCGACGTAATGTTGTATGAAAATCCTTGATTGCCCTAGGGCGTAATGATGCATCTACGGCGCGCGCATTGGCGCACTTATCGCACAGGTGTGATGACAAAAAATTGTCAGTTTGGTGGATATTCGAATCCGTAGGTACTTATCCCGTTTCCTTATTGCTAGACTCCATAACTGTTGAAGCTGAACCTGACAACGCCTCCCTAGCGGTAGCAACACTAGCAACCCTGGAGTTACAGGCGTCCATCCATTACGGTTACCGTTTATCATGGGATAAAAAGACGACGTGTTATTCGTAAAACAATTCTACATTAAACACTACTTTGATTGGACCGACCGTCATGTAATCTTTAGTTTACAGTTGGTAAAGGAGATCCTTAGCCACAAAATCCACATTGGCTGCATTATCCGACGCAAAATGAAGTAGGTAACTAGGTAGTAGGTACATAAAAAGAAAAAAATCTAGAAATATTATATTAAGATAAGAATAATCACCGAAATGGCCGATTAATCACCGAAAACCGGACCCAATTTCGAATACAATGTGAACAAATATTTTTTTTTTTTTAATTTTTTCGCTATAGTGAGGGGAAAAGTTTTGTGTTACACACGGGTGCAGTGCAAATGTATTTTCACCACACTGCTCGTAAACACGCTGTTTGTTCTTCAATTTCAGAGTGCAAAACTGTGTTTTAATCTCTAGAGGTTAAAGTATATTTTTTTTAATCTTCTGGATAGACTAAAGCAATAACTTATACGGCCTGAGAGTGCAATAAGCTTTTTGACGTTTGAACTAGTCAGTAGGTACGTTCGAAAACTCAATAGTTTCAAACAGATTCATACACATGAACCTTTCTTAATATTATATCCAATATGCTAAAATCCAAATTAAATATCATATTTTGTTGTAAAAGGATTTTAATTAAAAGTTCTAAAATACGACAAATAAAAACAATAGGAAAATGAAAGTGTTTTCATTATGCAAATTTCAGAACGCATCCGAATATTTTTTTCTTTTAAAATTACAAGCCACGCCAAGATAAATGTTTGAGGTTATTGTTTTATTATTTGTTGATTTGTTTATTTTTTGGAAGTTGAGGACTTGCAAATAAATACCTTCTAATTTGTTATGTTTGAGTTTTATTTCGCATGTTTCCTCGCTTTAGTGTGGTGAAAAATGTTGTGTTTCACTCGGCAGCAAAGCTTGTTCAACTCTCGTGCCTTAAAAGCCTCGCATCGCTCAAGATTCCATATTATGAACGAATATTATGAATCTTTTCAATCGAAATTATGGAATCTTTCGCTTGCTCGGGTTTCAATATTTGCACGAGAGTTAAACAATCACTTTGCTCCCTAGAGTCCCTAGTAAAACAAATAACTATTATGTTACACACGACGGGTGCAATAGTTATTTGTTTTACTAGGTTTACGACTAATTTCAATTAGTCGTATTTACCTCGTAGTAAAACAAATAACTATTATGTTACACACGACGGGTGCAATAGTTATTTGTTTTACTAGGTTTACGACTAATTTCAATTAGTCGTATTTACCTCGTAGTTGCAATTGGCCCGCTTGACCTTGTATAATTAAATTATACTGTGTCTCTAAGTTAATCAGACCAATTTTATTGATTTTAACGGAATAACATGTTGTATCTGATCTTAAATGTTACGCATTAATAAAGTTCATAATTTCATAATCCATAATATACTAAAATTTCCTTTTCCCCTCACTAGCTCGTAAAGTGCTCGTTTATCCTTTAATACGAACGTGTAAAAACGCATATTATTCACTTGTGTGTAAATTAATGTATCTTCTATACTATTCTATCAAAGTAATGATCTTGGTTTTGGAATAACAAAACGTAAAATGCTCATGGAAATTGTTCCATATTAATGATAATTAAATAATTTGTTTGAGAATTTAGTGTAAAATACAAACCTTTATATAATATGATGATTTTAACATATAAATCCTAAAATTCCATAAGTAACAATTGTTTTAGTGAATGATGATAAGATGACTAGATGCAATCACAAAACGCAGAAAATGTCAACGTCAACATTGTCAAAGAATATTATAGGTTATAATCTTTATTTACCGACTCGAAGACGCATAAAAATAGTAAACAACTTTCAGGGTGTTCTGTTGTAATTTTGTAAAAATAATGAATGAGAATGATTTAATAATGCATTGGCGTTGGTGTGCAACTACAGGAATGTGTTAAAATCGTGCTGCGTTTACTTTTTCGTGGTAAGTTTACTGCGACAAAATCTTGCAATAAATACATGATGCATTTGGAAAATTATTATCACTAACCCGATGATGATTGTAATGTGAACAAATAATTACCTTTTTTGAGTTTCCTCGCTATAGTGAGGGGAAAAGTTTTGTGTTACACACGGGTGCAAATGTATTTTACTTCTCGTATGTTAAAACACTCGCTGCTCAGGATTCTATTTTAGAACCACTCGCTTCGCTCGTGGTTCAACTATAGAATCCTTTCGCTTGCTCGTGTTTCAATTTCATACTCGCGGGTAAAATACAACTTTGCACCCTTGTATAACAAATAACTATTTTATTGTATTATGAATTTGCGTATGCGCATTTGTGTTTTTAGGACCCTAAAGCTATTTATAGGATCCTAAAGTTGTCTACTTACTATTTCTTTTGGAGTATTTATCTCCGAAAATATTGACAGAAAAGTCTTTTTAGGGTTCCGTAGCCAAAATGACAAAAACGCCATGTCCGTTTGTCCGTCTGTCCGCAGCATAGCTCAGCAGTGGCCGTTGATGTTGATACTAGAAATCTGAATTTTGGTACAGGTATACATATTAATCATGCCAACAAAGTGGTACAACAAAAACCTGAAAACATTTTTTTTTCGGGTACCTCCTCAACTGGTGAAGTGGGGATGATTTTTTTTATTTGATGTAATCCTATAGTGTGGGGTATCATTGAATAGGTCTCTTAAAAAGAATAAGGGTCTTGAAAGATTTTTTTTTCTAAAGTCAATATTTTCGAATATAATCGCTCTAGAAGAAAAAAAAATGATTTTTTGATGACCAACTTTTGATCCGTAGGTCCAAAAATATGAAAAAATTCACGAATAGTGGGCTTAATATATTACGGTTTTTTTATAGGCTGGCGCGGGAATACATATCCAACACGTAGAGAGAAATTTGCCTTTGGAGGAATTTGCTGTGTTGTACATGGGTTGCAACCTGCAACCCATTTACGGGCGCATCAATAGATATCCGTAAAACGGTCCCAGCAGGCGTATGGAGACTATTGAGAAGTAGTTAGTTAGTTTTACTGGGCTTTTTCCGCAACTCAACAACCATTGTGCCTTTTTTGAGAAGTAATAGAAAAGACTAATGGGCTATGGTGATGGAGGATGGATGAATCAGAAATGGAACTACAGAAAAGAGGTTCGGACACCTGCCATAACAATGATTTCTCTTTGCTATCGAGGCAGGCGGTGACTTGCCGCCGACTAAATGGGCCCCCGTAAATGCCGTCACAAGAGACAGCCAGGGGCAACACCGGTGTAGGCGGGTCAGGAGTATTATATAGAGAGGTGTACATGTACACCGCTTTCTGCGCAATGGCTTGACAGCCGCTGCACCAACTCGCGACTTATGCATTACACTTCAACCCCTGGAGCATATAGCTCTGACGACTCCTCTCTGGACGGCCAATTTAGGCAAGCCAGAGCTGAGAGTCCTACGGGTCCCCTTGGGGTTCCACTCCGACCGACGAAGACACGCCGGAGGCGGGGACCCTGACTGACTCTCGGGAGCACTCGGGTCCGTGGGGTCGTTATCCCCCAACAGCTGACTGACAAGCTGCCCTGCCCGTACCATCATTATTATTAGCGACCATGTTCAAAATCGTAATAAGGCACTGGTCTCACCGCGAGCTACTAAGCTATGAACTATGGAATATAAACACGAACAAAAGATACGCACTCCCGTGTAAAAAAAAGAAACGCGCCGATACTCGCCCGGCGGTGATAGCTGGGCGAGTATCGCCGTGTCTCTTTTATTTAGCGCCTTAGCAGCACCATTAAACACCTTAGTTTTCAGTTATCTAGCCCAGCCCACCCCGGAGCTATTACTGACTGACTGTTTGCTAGTACTGTAGAGCTACTGTAGTGAGTGTAGCCGTACCATGAGCACGCAGCATCTCATGGGCAGCTCATGGTAAGTAGGTACATTGATTTCAGCTAGCGTCGGCTAGCGTCCGAGCCCTATTTGTTATCACTTATCAGTGTAGCGGTAGGTAAGAATATAACTAGAACTATAAGTCCGTGGTCAAGAGTCCAAGAGTCGCGTGGCCGACGTTGTTTCTACTCGCTCCCAGAGCTATCAGCAACAGAGGGCTCGCTGCGTCGCTCCCCACCTCCGCGTCCGACGACTCGCTCTCGGGACTCCTAGCCCTACAGCCACTGCGAGTACAATGGCAGCGGCCATATAGGGCTACCAGTAGCAATAAGTACTCACAGAAAGCAGCCAATCCAGCCCCGAAAGCCAGCTGCTGATGCGGCAGCAGCAACGGGCGCGGGCACAGCGGGAGCGACCACGCCGGGCTCGCCGCGTCGCTCCCCACCTCCACGTCCGACGACTCGCTCTCGGGACTCCCTGGGCTACCCGCGCCTTGGTCCTTCGGCTCCTCAAGGTGCCCGTAAAGGCGCGCGAAAAACTCCCGCGGAGACGACGGGCGAGGGGTCCGAATTGTAGTATCGGGATCTTTCGGGGCTTTTATTTCGTTAGACATTTTGATGCACTATTAAACACTTGAAAATAAATTATTGACTCGTAGTTTTTGGGTTTTATTTTGTCAGTTTACATTGCGAACTTTTTTTTCAGTCCTGAGTAATATAACACAGCTCGCAATTTTGTTATATTTTAATAATTTCCACAGTCAATTATTTTGTATTTTCATACACACATTTTTTCTAAAAGTTAAGGTAGCGATATGTTTCCGATAATATTCGATGCACCTCCCGAAACGTGATCTACGGACACATCGGACACGTGGATTGACCAAGAACATCCCGTGTCAGGTGCAAAGTCCCGTCATCCCTAGGGAACATAGGCCACACCCACGGCACCCTGTCTCGCTCTGAATTGCCAGAATACGTGCAAAGGGGTGAGACGAACCAATCGGCTAGACCTTTCAGCTGTGCGCCGCCCTAAAAGAAGGATGGGCCAAGTTTTTTTATATGTAGAAACTTTTTCTTAATTTTGTGACAACTCAAATGACAGGTCCTACAAAGTTACAAATTGAATGTTTGATGTAAACAACAATAAAAATAATAATTTTAAATAAATGATAAAACGTATTGTAGTTAACATAATGCAAAATTTCGCTCCAGCTTTTATCGTTGTTTGTGTGCTGTTGTGCCTTTCTCTGAGTTGCACATTTCCTCTTCAGAGGATTCGCCCAAATGCCTTTACCGACCTATTCAATCGTAAGTTCACCGTTCACCTCGTTCTATTACTCTACTTACTAGGTAGGCACCTGAGCGTTTTCACAAACCATTGTTGAAATCACGTTGTTATTTAATTTGTTCAAGTTTAGGCTTAGTCGACTCAGAATCGCGAGCTCTTTCGATTTTGTTAGGAGAAAAAATATGTCCCATAATTTTCATACAGTTGTCATTCCTTCCATTACGCTACCGCCTTTGAATATCTATGAAAAAACGGTATCGTAATGGAAAAAACATTTTGGGACAATTTATTTCTCCTATTAGAATCGAAAGAACTCGTGATCCTGAGTATAACAAGCCCAAACTTGTCCGAATTAAATAACAAGGTGATTTCAACAACGGTTTGTGAAAACGCCCACCTATCTACATAAGAAAGTGTAATAGGTACCCATTTGTATTATCTTATTTTATATTTTTTTGTTGGGTTGCCGTCCGAGTTCACTCTCACAACTAGAAAATACGTAAAGAGTGATAATGGAGTCAAATTTTAATGGCTTTGGTTATTTGAACTTTATGCTTCATTATAAAATAATTGGAGCCCCATAGGATGAGACTCCTGATACCTATCGACTCTTTTAGGTCTAAGTTATTTGACACATGATTCTATAGGTACCGTCAAGCATTAGCCTATTAAGACGTGGTTTAAATTGGATTGAAGTAATGGGCACTATGACGAATTGACGATGTTAATTTCTTCGTCAGTAACGTCTTCCACTTGAAGTGTCACTGACCATTATTTGATAAAAAATTTATGATGGGCAGCAGCGTCATCATAGTGGACACATTACTGCGATCGCCAATCCGATTGCCCAGCGTGGCGATTATGGGCATTTACCTCCTAATGCGTCTATAAGTCAAACTATTCTTTATTCAAGTAAGCTTATTAATAAGCATTTTCGAATCGTCTGACATTATCAAGAGAGAAAAAAAAATCTACTACTAGATCATCTACTACATAGTTAATAGGAGACGCCTATGTCCAGCTATGCTATTCTCTTATTCACACATTCGACGCTGCGTTCGTCAACGAGCTCGACGACGAGACAGCCTTCACTTCGACGTAGAGTGCAGCGCTGCGAAAAACGGTATTCACTAATATAGAACAGCTCGTCGTCGAACTGTAGGCGGTAACTCTCGACGCAGTGTAGTTCCAGCTCACGCCGCATTCGTCGCCGAGCGCTAGTGTCGTTTAAAGTTCATTAGTGAATACCATTTTTAGGCTCGACGCTGCCGCAGCGCTGACACAGCGCTGTTAGCAAGGCGGTTTCCGTAGTGAATAACACTGCTGCAGTGCATGGACTATCATAGGCTGATGATGATGATTATGATGAATGTCTTCCACAGATTCTCGAAAATGTGTTGCTGCTAGTCGGGCTAAGAAAATGTCATTCGACGATCAGATCCTTGGCTCCCAAGACTTTTTAGAATCGGATAACACAGAGGCAGCCAAACGCAAACTCAGCGGTAACGACCTCCGTCAATACGAGCAACTGGTCATCATGAAAAAAATACCCGTACCTAGATTTGAAAGAATTCGAAGTTAAGTTCGGTCATTTGAAGAACGCGAAGTACCGGCAGCCTGAGGTGGCTGTGGCTAGCGATTGCAAGCTCACTGATGATGGACCCCGAGTTGAGATATTCAATAGAGGCATATCGGGCTTCGCTATACCGAAAAGTCCTATTAATGCGGGTGCCAAGTCGGCACAGGAAGGTCGCCTTGAAAATAAGGAGGGGAGTTTTAGAGGAAACTCGCGTGCTTGGAACAATATGAGAGATATTGCGAGAAATGATTTATACTGAAGAGCAACGTATATTTTAAGTTATCGACAAATGAACAGGAAAGTATATATTTTACCAGATTTAAATATTTGCTTATTCGGCTCATTTGTATCTACCTCTTTTTTGTTCGGCAGATCCCATCTTTCAACCGAGTCTTGTGAAACTTAGGAACCAGTTTTGATAATGACTTGCCTATCAATAATAGCTTAGGTATGCAATTGCAATGCATAATAATATTGCTTACTTACATAATATGATATTTATCAATTATCATAAAGTCCGAATAGGTATGTGTTGTGCACATCAGGCGATATATGGTTTTGATTTTGATGGTCGGCTCCTCACAACACACTTAATAGGCTGCGTTTCCACCAGAGAGATGTGTGTTTCCATACAAATGACACCTATTAATGACTTAAGCGAGGTGTCATTTGTATGGAAACACATCCTCGCACATCTCTGGTGGAAACGCAGCCTTATTGTAATTACCTGTTCCGTATACCTGTCCGTGGCCTAAGGTATAGGGTAAGTTGTGGATCAATGAAACAACTAAATTTCAAACCATTGTATCTCCGGTGTTTTTGAAGTCACGAGTGAGATATTGTGTTCGAAGATAAACAATTTAGTTGGCTATCTAATCGCATTCTTGGTTTCTAATTATTTTCAATAGTATATGTGTTATGCAACTTTAAACAAAAAATGAGATTTGTTTCATTGTGTCCTCGTGCATGTATTCAATGAAACACCTGAATTTTTACATTGAGACAGATGTAATAAGTCCAATGAACTATGAAACAGACTTAACCAACATTGGAACTGTGTTATATGTAACATATTATATAAGTACGCTTGCAATGAATACAAAATAAAGGAAAGTTAATAATAACGGTAGGCTGGAGTAGCTTTAGTTTAGTAGGATTCTAACTTGTTAAATAATTAATAAGACCACTGAAAGATATATGAAACCGAAAGAATGGTTCATTGTATACAACCCAAGTTTCATAGTAACTTAACAATGTCGTCGACAACTGCGACATATTGCAAAAAAAGTTATGTTTTATGTATCCTCGTAGTATGACTGCAACCCAGGCGAAAGCGGGAGGGTCCTGGGCATCTCCACGATAGATATCATACACTTTGTGACAACATAAATATCATGTTGTTTTATTGTGTACGTATGTTTTATTGTTAAACATATTACTTAAACTATTGCCATCAATGAAACATTCAACTTTTTAAACTCTCCTATCTCAGCCAATTTGAAAGTTAAAAATCGTATATTTTGCCATAAAATAGACTAATAGTCATGATTGTTTATGGTATGTAAAAAAGTGGCTCTAGTTTTGAAAATTGCGTATATATTCTTAAAATGTTTTTGCAAAAAGTGTATTGTTTCAATGTGTACTAATAAATAGTGTTCAGTGAAACACCGTGAGCTGTTTCATTGTAAACTAAAAATATCACGGGTAACCAACATTGAAACAGAGTTACATAATCAGTAGTAAAACAGGTTATTATATATTATGTGGTTGTTCTTAGTAAAATTCTTGAGAAGATTAATTTATTAACGAATCTTCATGACATTGGCGCATTAAGCAATCGAAAAATGTTCAAATCACATATTAATACAATACGTAGGAACAGAATGTTTTAAAAGATAAAAAATATGTTTTATTACCACTATTACTACGCATATAATTTTACGAAATATTTAATATATAATATACTATATACTATGCTATCATCATTTCTTTTTATCAAATAATGGTCAGTGACACTTCAATCCCTTAGTCGACTCTTACGACACCCACAGGAGGAGTTGGGGTGGTGACAAATGTATTCTTACTGCCGTCACCACACGACCAATGCGATCGCCAACCCGCTTGCCCAGCGTGGCGATTATAGGCATTTACCTCCTAATGCGTCTATACGCATAGTTAATAGGAGAGGCCTACGTCCAGCAGTGGACTACTATAGGCTGATGATGATGATGATGATACTATGCTATACTACTATATACTATACTATACTAGTCAACCAAAAATATTAGAAATGTACTATTTAGACTCTCTTGTACCACCCGGGTTTAGCCAAATAACCAGGTATTCACGAGCAGGAGCTAAAGTGACCATTTTACTGGTCAGTGTTTAACCCTAGGTTATATAAGTGGGCCCTAATAGATTGACAATAAATAAATAAAATAAAATAAATATCTTGGGACATCTTACACAAATCAACCTAGTCCCACGGTAAGCTCAATTAAGGCTTGTGTTGTGGGTACCAGGCGACGATATATATAATAGATAGATACGTATAGATACTTAGATACATACACAGCCATGACCAAGGAGCAAACATTTGTGATAAATAAATACACAAAGAATGCCCTCGCCGGGATTCGAACCCGGAACCTCCAGCTTCGTAGGCAGGGTCACTACCAACTAGGCTACAGAGGCTGACACTGAGGTGCTAAACATGAAACATGTTTAAATAAACAGTCTCATAGAATAGTAACCTTTTGCAATTTCACATTCGGTGTACAATAAAACTATACAGTACACAACGAAACATGGACCTGTTTCATTGTACATTACATAAAAATGTTTCATTGTGAGACACCAGGGTATTATTTTAAACTAAATAAAAAGACGAGGCCAAAACTTGAACTAATTTTAAAAGTATTTAGCTTAAGATAAACTTGAATATATATACAATACGACAAAAATATAAATACTACCAAACAATTCTCTGTATACTTACAAAACATTACGAAATATAAATAAAAATTGTTACTTTTCCTGGTTCAATTCGCTTTGAAGCATGTAGCGACGTGCTCCTTCTGCGATCGTCGCTCGCACCCTGGGGAGTTGTGGAGGGTCCCTAAGCTCGTCCTTGTTTGATAGACGGGGCTAGCCGTTAAGGTCAGGTTTCCGAGATATTGCAAAGTTTCATTGTGTCCGTTTGTGTCAATGTTCCACAACTAACCCTAAATAACCTACCTACTCAGTCCAGCAATCTCTGTCAGTAGAAATAGGCGGCAAATTAAAATTCTCGGCGCAAAGAGTTGGCTGCCCATAGAACATTTGGAATTGCCGCCTTTTTTACTGACAGATATTTTGGGACAGAGTCACATAACTCGAACACCAAAAGGCAAAAGGCATTATTATCTCACAGCCACTAAAATTTATAGGGAAATGGAGATAATAGTCATAAAAATTGGCAACAGCGGCCCTACCGCGAAATACGAAATTCGTAAATTTCGAGGATTTCTCTCTCTCACTCTAATGACGCCTTCGTTTGAGTGACAGAGAAAAATCCTCGAAATTTACGAATTTCGATTTTCGCGGTAGTAGGCCAGGGACCGTAATTTCAGTTTTTGAAATTAAGTATGCAGGTACCTAGGTACTTACTTACATATCTACTGTTCTTAATAAAACCATGCGTTAATTAAAACAGTGCCTGAGTATTCTTATTTCGTTTTATTTTGTTATTAATTTACACAGGTACATTACCATACATTTTAAATAAACCTGCTTGTCAGTAGAAAAAGGCAGCATTTTCAAAAACATTGTGGGCGCGTAGAGTTGCCTTCCTAATATACTTTTTTGATTTGCCGCCTTTTAAGTATATGCCAGAGATTGTTTATCAGAGTACCTACACTGTTATTATAGGCATAACTCCTTAAAACATAAATAGAACAATCTTTATTTTACCATCAAGTACCCGTACCCAAGTGGCCATGGCAAAACATATTTTACATTTAATTAAATTCGAATAACATATTTCTAGTAGTTGATATGTAGGTTAGTTTACCTATAGTTTCCCTAAGCCTTTTTTAGCAAAAGGTCCCAAATCGGTTTTGGAAAGCATGAAAAAACCGGTTATGCTTCGTAAGAACCTGTTTGCACACCCTAAAAGCGTCCTTATGAAAAACGAAAAAGTGGGACCTTATACTAAAAAGGGTCACAATACATATAATTACCTCCTTATATCTATGTATTATATTTAGGCTTAGGACTTTTCATAGCATATCGTGGTTCTAAAATCCTTGGAGCCGCTATGTGTAAAATTTTCGAAGACAAAGTCATGTAATATTAAATATAATGATTTATACCTACTGTCACATCGTTACTGATTTAATTTTAATCGAACGTAATTAATTTTAAAAATCGAACTTGTTTTCATAAAAATTGCATACGAAATTAGTTATATCAGAAACCATAAAAAAAAACTAGACAATTAGGTTCAAGACAAACTAGAAAAAGTCTTCGAAACTAGAAAGATCGGGAAATTCGGGAATAGCGATGAAAATAGCGAAAGTATCATGTTGTTTTTCTCGAAAGTTTCAAATCTTTCGTATAAATTACATGTAACTTCCGAACAAAAAACAAAACTGACGTTTGTCGACTTATACGACTTAAGGTACACCCGGCTAAGATCGGATGACCGCAATAACTACTAAAATAGTAGTATTTTTTCCTCACTGGCTATATTATTATGCATGACGCCATCTCACCCCACCCCTCTCGCTAGTATGCAGCAACCGCTCAGCCGCATCAGTCGTGAGCTACGAACGTTTAAAAAAATAGTGATTTTTTCGAGAAATTTTGGAGATTCCATCTTTAACAGGAAGCTATGCACCTTCTTCTCCTTACTTTAGAGTTGAAATTAGATACTAGTCCGATCTTAAGCCAAGAAGGTTTTTCGATTGGGTGTCTTGGAAAAAAAATAGTGCAAGTTTGACTTTAGGTTTACTCCTAAGCTATTCGGCTGAGTGGCATCAAGTAAGTTTATATTGAAAGCTTGATTTTTTTAATCACGTACATCGTACATCACACATCTGCAGGTAAAAGTTAGTGAGAATAAATTTATGATTTTTTTGTGACATCCTTTCAACAACCAAAAAATAGTCCGGTCTTACCCGGGTGTACCTTATACGTAGTATAAACAGTAGAATGAAATAGGTATTTAAGTTTACAGTGCATTTTATAATGGTGATACAAAAATAACCTAAAGCATATAATATATAACGATAATTGCAGCAGATGAAACTTTATCGGTCGATACAAAATATATAACATTAACTCGCATCGCTTTACTTAACAAATCAAACCAAAATTACTTTATAAATCATTCTTCGCATTGTCTTTAAGGTCTTTTGTGTGTCGAAAATAACGTCGTTAATGTCGTGTTCTCGAGGTATCGTAATATTTCTTAATTATGGAACCTACATTGTGACCAAATTTCGAATGTCATCGAAATCAGGGTTCTGATTAGCTATGAAAATAACACGAAAGAACAAAAATACAGTGTCTTTCGTTACAGAGCTTCGATTTAACCTTTCGCATCTTTCAGTGTTTTACGTGTAAAATTCTTTTTTTTTTGCATTATTTGATTGAATTATGATACTCCGAATGTATTGGCTCTCGTACAAACACGCGACTTTAAATTTGGTCAGACTAAATGTCAATATCAGTTGACTAAACAGTTTAAATTATGATGCAATACTTATAAATTGGAATAATTAATCTATGCTCTATGTGATGTCAACGTGAAGTGAAGTCTATTTACTTCAAAGGTAACGTCAGTTTTGTTTCTTGTTCGGAAGTTACATGTAATTTAATACGAAAGATTCGAAACTTTCGAGAAAAACAATATGATACTTTTGCCATTTCCATCGCTATTTCCGATTTAAGACTTTTTCTAGTTTGTTTTGAACACTAATTGTCTAGTTTTTTTATGGTTTCTGATATAGGTAACTAATTCGTATGCATTTTTATGAAATCAAGTTCGTTTTTTAAAATTAATTACGTTCGATTAAAATCAATTTTGTAACGATGTGACAGTAGGTATAAATCATAATATTTAATATTACAATGTACTTTGACTTTGACTTCGAAAATTTTACACATAGCGGCTCCAAGGATTTTAGAACCACGATATGCTATGAAAAGTCCTAAGCCTAATTATATTAAAAACATTATTATTATCACGTGGAATCTTTACATTTATCTAATTATTTATTTTTACCGTTGTAAATTCAACTTTCATCAGTCACATCACAGTAATTTAAAATTATATTGTGGTTATAAGCATAATCTATACATATTACTGGCTAATAGGGGGTTAGTTATTTACTAGAATCAGTTCATCTCATCACAAATTTGATTATGATAAGCGCTCAAAGTGATAAGCGTGAATGTATGTATTACGTATCTGAGCTAGCGCGAGTAGCGCGACACATTTTTCTGTTGTAAGTTATATTTTATATGACCTTTAGCCACAGTGCAAATATCGATGAGACAAAGTTGCAATTATGTATGAAAACATATAAACAGTAATAAACACTATCATAAGCATTGGAAAATAAAACGACGCATTGCAATCGTCGCTTTCAGATATGTTTAACCGTATTTGTCCATTTATTTGTGCATTATAACGATGCCGTTGGCCGTTGAAGTGTTGATCAAGTTGATTTTCTCCGTTGGTATAAATGTGGCATATTGGACAATAAAATCTTCTTGAATTATTCGCATTCAGAGTCCTTGTTTGACCCATTGTGTCCTTGTTTGTATCTTTAATATAGTTTTAGATAGTAACTATATTAACGAAGTGCCCGAGTATAATATACCAATGCTGCTTTTGTATTACAAAGCGCATGTACCTACATAAAATAGATTTAAGACTGGAGTACCTACACAATAGTACTTATATCTTAATACCACCTTAATGCTGTATGCGATATGTCTGAACCAAGAACTATAAAAATATATAAAATATAGTCTCGATAATGAACTACCTTCAGCAAATAAACTACGCGAAATAAAAAAAGATGGGATGGTGAACCACTTCGCGCCTATATACACATTTTAAATTGCTACCATTTTCTATTGATAACTTGTGGAGCTACCATATATCGCAACTCTCAGCTATAAGTCTCTTTAATCAATACAATCGAAAACAGTAAGGTAGCTGCGAGTTGCTGTCAAACACAAGATGTGTTTGGGCGGCTGGTTTGCTAGATTATAATAATTTTATTATTTTTTCTGATCTTGTGCCGGATAATATAGCAGAATAGTTTCGGGTCGTAGGTTTGTTTAAAAAATAAGCTTACTGAATGACAAGGTCAACGTCAAACGAGGCAGTATGGCTTAGTGCTTTCGCCTGTCCACAAGGACTAAAATTATAAAAAAAAATCAACGTCAAACACGTCAAACGTCAACGTCACAGGACTTCGTTCGAATATCATATTCATTATACCAACCCGAGTAAAAAAAGGTAGAACTGTTTCTGTTACAAGAAAATAATTGTCATAGGTGAGGCGATATCAAAGTGAAAATTGTTGCTACTTACTTATTTTTATTGTTAGAAATGATTTATTGAAGTCCTCTTACGTTTGGATTTATTTCACAATGTGCGCCAGTTGAGCCAGTTCGATGCTATTTATTAAGTTCAGTTTCACGGTCGCGCGAGGATGTAATTCGAACGTATCTTTATGTGATAATGATAAGATTTCTCCCTTGCATACTTCATTCATAAAGTTCTGTATAAAACTATCAGGCAATAATAATAGAAATATCATTGTCATTGAGTCAATTGCTTTCCAATCAAGCCAATGAATCCCAACTAACACTTATTACTCTTAGTCCAGTCCAATTGAGAAAGTTTACCACTAACTGTTCGAAAGTTTAACTACATATTATCGCGGTATAGTACCTTTGTTAATTTGTATTAAATAATTAAAACAAAGTAAGTATGAAGTGTATTTGCTGTGTCACATACATTTATTATTATTTCATTACAACCTTGTGTGACTGTGGTATGTTATATCTTAGAATTAATTGGAAAGGGTTATTTTTCAGGATACAATGGAATTGCAATATAAAGTACAAAATTACGATTGGGGTAAACTAGGCAAGGATAGTACAGTAGCAAAACTTTTATCTAGTGCTGACTCGAACGTCACGATAGATCCAGAGAAACCATACGCCGAGCTGTGGATGGGGACCCATCCCAATGGAGCATCTCTTATTTTGGAAAGGAATGTGTTGTTGTCGGAGTATATAAAAGATAATCATGATGCCATCGGTCCAGCTGTCAAGAGGAGATTTGGAGTGGCTGTGCCCTTTCTGTTCAAAGTGTTATCAATTCGAAAAGCCTT
Source organism: Thaumatotibia leucotreta (assembly GCA_025490895.1). Classification (NCBI taxonomy): domain Eukaryota; kingdom Metazoa; phylum Arthropoda; class Insecta; order Lepidoptera; family Tortricidae; genus Thaumatotibia; species Thaumatotibia leucotreta. The sequence continues at coordinate 42,574 of JALPQI010003991.1, forward strand.
ATCGGTGCAGGTTCACCCAAACAAGGTATGAATTATATAAAAGATATATATTCTTACATACTATTAAATTTCAGAATTATGTTTGAAACAAATAGGACCATTAGTAGGTACCTAATATTGTGAGTGGAGCCAAGGTCAAAAGTTTTAGTCCCCCATTAAAAAAGCAGTTTTCATTATAATGCTTAGAACACATAAATACTTCAGTAGTTCATACAGTATTTAATTCCAGATTCACATTGTTGCATAATGAATGAATTTATAAACAATTTACAAAGATGTGTCACAAGATTCAATTCACATTACTATAGAGCAAGTTAGTAATTATCAGCAGAATGAAGGACAGTATTTTTCAGGATCACCAGTACAATTGAATCAAATTTTACTTACTAGCATAAGCTGATGCAATACTTGTAATTGGGATCTTAATCTCAGTAAATTTTGTCTTGATCAATTCTGTAAATTTTTGGGGTATGGAAGTTTGCATATAATAATTTCCAGAAAGATAATATGTAGTAATAATTTAAGTTATAATTAATTTCTAATTACCACTATGTTTGCTTAAATTAACAAGAACTTATTGTTACATTACTTTGAAAATTACATTTTGTTAATTTCTCTGTAACATTTTGTTTGTCAAGTTTTCACTCACTGGTACTCAATAAAAGACATTGTTCATAAATACAATTTATAGTTAATTGAGCATACCATGGGACTAGGCTGATTTGTGTAAGATATCCCAAGATATTTATTATTTATTTATTTATAGTAAAAAGAAATAATAACAACTGTGTATGAGTTACTGTTAGCATAAAATACAAGTGTTTTTTCTTAATGATAGACCAGGGGTCTATTGCACAACAAAGTACAACTAATATTACAAGCAGAAGTCCTTTTTAGGGTTCCGTAGCCAAAATGGCAAAAACGGAACCCTTATAGATTCGTCATGTCCGTCTGTCCGTCTGTCCGTCTGTCACAGCCGATTTACTCGAAAACTATAAATGCTACAGTAACGAAATTTGGTAAGGATATGTGTTATATGAACCGCTACAGTATTATGATACTAAATTGTAAAAAAAACCATTGGGGTGGGGGCCCTCCATACATGTAACTGAGGGATAGAAATTTTTTTTTTGTTGTATATAAGCGTGTGGGGTATTAATAGAAAGGTCTTTGAAAATGATATGAAGGTTTATAAATCTCATGTTTATTTAAGCAAATCGTTTTCGAGATATCAGCTCTCAAAGTCTGAAAAATGTGTCCCCCCCCCCTCTATTTTTTAAACTACGCGATATAAAATTCTAAAAAAAATATATGTTATGCACATTAATAAACTCTATCAACGATTTTTGGTTTGATTAAATTATCTTCTATAGTTTTTGAGGTAGGTTGATTTAACTGTATTTTTTTATAATAAATCGATAATGGTACGGAACCCTTCGCGCGCGAGTCCGACTCGCACTTGGCCGGTTTTTCTATCTCTCTTACTTGAATTTTGTTAATCTGTCACTACTGTTTCATATTAAATTTGTAGGAGCAAGCAGAAGAGCTCCACAAAAACTTCCCAGATTTGTACAAGGACTCCAACCACAAACCAGAACTGGCCATAGCACTGACACCGTTTGAGGCTCTCTGTGGATTCCGACCTTTGGAAGAGATCCAGAATTATCTTAGAAGTAAGTAATGACTTTGAGATCAGTTTTGCTTCTTTTAGAGCAGTCTTTGGTATCATCATATCAAGATGACTCAATACATATATGTATATTGTATTAACTATACAGGGTACAAATCAATGACATGGTTCCTAAGAACAAATCTTCATATGTCTTATAATTTCAGACTTTCCCATACTGACCGATTTGAATGGGCCACCCTGTATAGTATCTACAAAGTATCTCTGTCTAGCAGATTTCTAAAGTTTTGGTATAGAAAGTCTGTGCTCTTAATGATTCTTAAAACTATTGTGCAGTAATAAAATTAAAATTTGAAATATTCAGTATTTCTAACAACAACTGAGATATCATGTAATGGTGCTCTATATCCCTTTGTTCACACTTTGAAACTTTATATTTTCAGAAATACCAGAACTGACCCAGATATTACAACAGGAAAGTGTCAGCGCCTTTCTGGCTCACAAGGAAAGCGGGGAAAGTGGCATTCCTCTGAAGCAAGTGTTCAGTTCCTTAATGACTTGTGACAAGGCTGCGGTGGCCACCAGTTTGCAGAGTTTGCTCAACAGGTTGGAAAAAGATGGTAGGTGTATGGCACGTTGTGGAAAATTACGGGGCTTGTCACTGAGGCTAGACTGCCCACGTTGAAATTGTAAATACCAGCGTTCTACAGTCCTAAGACACGGTGCTGCATCACTAAACACAGAAGTGATCTCCTCAAAACACTGAAGTCGCGATAATCCCCTTTTAAAGTTGTAGAAAATAATCGCATGCAAATTTTCCTTAGTTATTTCCATTTTTACAACCGACTTGTCACCTTTAAATATACCAGTAATTGGAGTTCGAGGCCAACGAAACTACGACAGATGCGTTATTGTCAAATCTGTCAAAGTCTCTTATGTCATTGTCAAATAAATTTTTCAGGTTTCCACAACCTTTTTGTTATTTAATAAATTTATTTAAAATAATTCCTAATGAAAACATTATAATACCTCTGTAATATTTGTACGCCTTTTTATTTAATATGGCTGTCACAACTAGGATTTTCTTAAAAACACGTAAATACCTAAAAACTTATTTTTCTCTTAACTAACATTGATATGACAAAATTTTCTTGTAAAGAACTTAAAATGATAAGAGCCAACGTTTCAAAGCCTATTTTAAAAAATGCAACTAGTTACAGTATGTAACGAAGTTGTGTAGTTATAGAACTAGCTCTTTGCTTATACCTATTTTACCTATAAAATACATGTAGGTCAATTATACCAGATATTGTCCATGATATCGACCCGATAAAGCTCTTTCTTATGAATCTTATGATCTAGTGGATAAAATTATACATAATAATTACCTACCTATACACATTCAAAAGCGTTGCAATTCCAACCATGAATGTTTATTATTTTTTTGTACGTAGGTACATATTAATGACAACTCGATTGTAACTAGCGACAGCTGGTTTCACAATATGTATGGAGATGTAGATTTTGTGGTAACTTTTTCAAAGCTGGTCCCATAGTAAAACTTGGCTGTAATTATGAGTAGATTGTGTTTTATAACATTTCACCCAGTATATTTCATTTGGAATTAAATTTTTAGCTATATAAAGCTAAACATGGCTGAACCAAGTGGTCACCTTGTTAACAACCTACGGAAGAAAACAAAACGTTAGATCTCTATGATAATTTAAATGGAGAACTATTTAGCACTGCCGAAGAAATTTGTAGGTCAAAGGAATTTTACGAATACGAAATGTGAACGTAAAGCACGCTACAATGTATTATTCTGCAATTTTCTAAACGTATGCAGAAATTAGGGTTTTAATTTATGTGTAGTTAAATTGCTGTACCAAATGTTATTAACACCTGAGGTGATACCAGTGCAATACCAACATTGTTACTAATAATTGCGGATAATTAAGTTTTTATTCAAATATATAAATTTACGTGAAAATAAGTAAATAATATTGTTTCTATAAAATAAAGAATTAAAATTACCAATAAATAAGATATCTCCACGTCTGTTTTTAGAAAATAAGGATTTACTATTGTATGAACATTTCATTGTTGTGGCAATATTTTCGTAAATTCTTTGGCCTCGAACTCCAATTAGTGGTTTAGACGCTGTAACAATGATATATAAGTAATAGCTGGAGAGCCAGTGAACCCTGAGAGTAACGGTCTTCCTGTAAGGTTAGAAATTTGTATACTAACGGTTTATGGAATTCTAAGAGCAATAGCCATGACCTGGCAGGCGTCAGCCCTGCACGTCATCAGGCCCTTTATTTTTTGAACTGTTAAGTAAATTGGATTTCAAAACTTGTTTCTGTAAGTTTGAAAAATTTATAGGATAAAGTTAATTTATTGTACATCTTAAAAAAAAATTGACAGGCGATTACAATAAGCAGAAGTATATGACAGGTCAATTAGAAAATGCACAGTTGATGAGGTAAAATAAACTTCATCCTGTATACTCGAAATTTTTATATGTCTTCAAATAAACGTCTCGGGGTAAGTATGTGCAATGCCAGGCGGTTTTGAACAGCATAAGACCTTGCCAGGCGAGGAGACAGTTAAGTAAATTGGGTTTCATAACTTGTTTCTGTAAGTTTGAAAATTTAATAGGATAAAGTTTATTTATTGTACATCTTAAAAATAAATTGACAGGCGATTACAATAAGCAGAAGTATATGACAGATCGAATAGAAAACGCACAGTTGATGAGGTAAAATAAACATCACCCTGTATACTCGAAATTTTTACATGTCTTCAAATAAACGTCTCAGAGTAAGTATGTACAATGCCAGGCGGTTTTGAACAGCATAAGACCTTGCCAGGCGAGGGGACAGTTGCACCTCTCAATCGCACGCCCTTAGCAACTACTTTACTACTACTAGCGACTAACTAGCGATTACTCGCCTGTATTTTTTTTAAAGATGTAAGTACAATAAATAAACTTTATCTATTAAATTTTCAAACTAACAGAAACAAGTTAAGAAACCCAATTTACTTAACTGTCCCCTCGCCTGGCAAGGTCTTATGCTGTTCAAAACCGCCTGGCATTGCACATACTTACTCCGAGACGTTTATTTGAAGACATATAAAAATTTCGAGTATACAGGATGAAGTTTATTTTACCTCATCAACTCTGTGCATTTTCTAATTGACCTGTCATATACTTCTGCTTATTGTAATCGCCTGTCAGTTTTTTTTTAAGATGTACAATAAATTAACTTTATCCTACTAATTTTTCAAACTTACAGAAACAAGTTAAGAAACCCAATTTACTAATTTACTATTCGATCTGTCATATACTTCTGCTTATTGTAATCGCCTGTCAATTTATTTTTAAGATGTACAATAAATAAACTTTATCCTATTAAATTTTCAAACTTACAGAAACAAGTTAAGAAACCCAATTCACTTAACTGTCCCCTCGCCTGGCAAGGTCTAATGCTGTTCAAAACCGCCTGGCATTGCACATACTTACTCCGAGACGTTTATTTGAAGACATATAAAAATTTCGAGTATACAGGATGAAGTTTATTTTACCTCATCAACTGTGCATTTTCTAATTGACCTGTCATATACTTCTGCTTATTGTAATCGCCTGTCAATTTATTTTTAAGATGTACAATAAATAAACTTTATCCTATTAAATTTTCAAACATACAGAAACAAGTTTTGAAACCCAATTTACTTAACTGTCTCCTCGCCTGGCAAGGTCTAATGCTGTTCAAAACCGCCTGGCATTGCACATACTTACTCCGAGACGTTTATTTGAAGACATATAAAAAGGCCATAGTCGGATTTTCATAGTAAGTCAGCCTTTAAATCAACCAGACTCTAGTATTTTTTTGTGAGTACCTCTTATGGTGAAGAATATTTCTGCTGAGTATCAACGTCCTATCGGTGACAGTTTTTGACTTATGATTTTTTTTAGTTTTTTCTTTAATGTGTTGTATCTCAGGATGTATAAAAGCGAATTGCTTCAAATTTTGAAATAATGTTCTTTATTTAGATATGCATCGAATTGAAAAAAATGAATATCGATTGTTGTATAAAAAAAAGAAAAAAAAAGACCAAAAAATTTTTTACATTTTTTTTTGTGTACCTATGAAGTAGTGACACCTCTATTTTCTTTTTCTAATTATAGACCATACATTGGCCTACTAGTTGCCTAAGTATCAAAATTTTCCAAGCGGTACTTCTTACCAAAAATCGGCAATATGTGTGGTCAAGTTCTGCATTCAATCGGTGTTTTTCAATGTAGTATACAAACTCTTCATTTATATTTGAGTTTTCTTATCAGGTTATCTTATTTAAGAGTAAATGCTAATGACAACTTAATGTCATCATGATGCAAGCTGTTTATTTCATTATTAATCGGCCGTTTACCATTTCAACTAGCGTATATAGTAATATATTCAAGAAATATATTATTTTTAATGAATATCTCATAAATAATATCGAATTACGCTAGTTAAAATAATAAACGGCCCGATTAATAATGAAATAAACAGCTTGCATCATGATGACATTAAGTTGTCATTAGCATTTACTCTTAAATAAGATAACCTGATAAGAAAACTCAAATATAAATGAAGAGTTTGTATACTACATTGAAAAACACCGATTGAATGCAGAACTTGACCACACATATTGCCGATTTTTGGTAAGAAGTACCGCTTGAAAATTTTGATACTTAGGCAACTAGTAGGCCAATGTATGGTCTATAATTAGAAAAAGAAAATAGAGGTGTCACTACTTCATAGGTACACAAAAAAAAATATGAAAAATTTTTTGGTCTTTTTTTTTCTTTTTTTTATACAACAATCGATATTCATTTTTTTAAATTCGATGCATATCTAAATAAAGAACATTATTTCAAAATTTGAAGCAATTCGCTTTTATACATCCTGAGATACAACACATTAAAGAAAAAACTAAAAAAATCATAAGTCAAAAACTGTCACCGATAGGACGTTGATACTCAGCAGAAATATTCTTCACCATAAGAGGTACTCACAAAAAAATACTAGAGTCTGGTTGATTTAAAGGCTGACTTACTATGAAAATCCGACTATGGCCTTTCGAGTATACAGGATGAAGTTTATTTTACCTCATCAACTGTGCATTTTCTAATTGACCTGTCATATACTTCTGCTTATTGTAATCGCCTGTCAATTTATTTTTAAGATGTACAATAAATAAACTTTATCCTATTAAATTTTCAAACTTACAGAAACAAGTTAAGAAACCCCAATTTACTTAACTGTCCCCCTCGCCTGGCAAGGTCTTATGCTGTTCAAAACCGCCTGGCATTGTACATACTTACTCTGAGACGTTTATTTGAGGACATATAAAAATTTCGAGTATTCAGGATGAAGTTTATTTTACCTCATCAACTGTGCGTTTTCTATTCGATCTGTCATATACTTCTGCTAATTGTAATCGCCTGTCAATTTATTTTTAAGATGTACAATAAATAAACTTTATCCTATTAAATTTTCAAACTTACAGAAACAAGTTTTGAAACCCAATTTACTTAACTGTCTCCTCGCCTGGCAAGGTCTTATGCTGTTCAAAACCGCCTGGCATTGCACATACTTACTCCGAGACGTTTATTGAAGACATATAAAAATTTCGAGTATACAGGATGAAGTTTATTTACTCATCAACTGTGCATTTTCTAATTGACCTGTCATATACTTCTGCTTATTGTAATCGCCTGTCAATTTTTTTTTTAAGATGTACAATAAATTAACTTTATCCTATAAATTTTCAAACTTACAGAAACAAGTTTTGAAATCCAATTTACTTAACAGTTCAAAAAATAAAGGGGCCTGATGACGTGCAGGGCTGACGCCTGCCAGGTCATGGCTATTGCTCTTAGAATTCCATAAACCGTTAGTATACAAATTTCTAACCTTACAGGAAGACCGTTACTCTCAGGGTTCACAGGCTCTTGGACTATAAAGATACGTTATACTCTAACAAAATGAGCGAAATAAATACTTCACATCATACACCTACAATTTATTGACAGTTGACATACACCTATCTTCATACTTCAAAATGCGTAAAAGAGATGGCAAAATACATATTATACTCGTATTTAATAAATAAAAAAGAGACAACTAGCATTTGACATTCGCGCACAGTGTGGAATTTTTCCTCAATTTTGCGAAAGTGTGATTAATTGCTTAATTTATCTGCCATGTCAAATAATAGCGAACATTGAAACTCCCGTAGGTCTATGTATTACAGTTTTGGATATTTTCAAAAAAGAAATAAACATCCATAGAAGTCCATAGAAACCTGAAAACTGAATTTACTCACATTTAATGTCTATTTTTTCAAATCATTTTTACGTGTTTATATTAAGGTAATTTTAATGCACCGATATCATTTATCAAAAAATAAAACTGATGACTCTAGAGGACGGTGTCGCCAATTTTCTTACAATTTAAAAACATTTTTTTCCTCAATAATCTCTCGGCGGTCGCATTTTATTTTAAAATTAACGAATAGTATATAAAATGCTTTACTCGTGAAAAAAAAAATCAAATGCAAATATTGCAGGACTCACATTTTTAAATAATTCAGTCAGGGTTGTCACTTTTCAAGTGTACAAGATTACAAGTTTATTTTCGAAGTGTTAGGGCTCATTCATAAATCATGCGAGGTTTTTTCGGCTACTTTTTGACCCTAAGTGATGTTTGGTGAGTTTCTTGGTTAACCCTTGCAGTCTCACGAGTTTTTCTCACTCAACAAAATTTTAAGAATTCTTTTAATTTCGCGAAATTCCGTCATGAATGTCAATTACAATATGTACCTATTAAACGTGAGTGTAATGTAATTTCTAGTAGGTACTATATGTGCTACTTGAAGGACAGGTAGAAAATAACTTGTAATACGTAAAAATCTTAAGGTTTATTTATTACCTATTCGTCGCTCTAGGGATTATCCTGGTTAGTTACAAATCGTAAGATTTTTGCCGGAATACTCGGTATAGAGCAGTGGCTTGTCGACGATTTTCACACCATTTTAGTAACAGCTATGTCGCTAACGCTTTCCGTGTATGATGCACATCTATGGCTGAAATCTATGTAAAGGCATATGACTGGTATATTTTACGTGAGTCACAATGCACAAAATTCTAATGCACGGTTGGCAAATCATTGAGATGAATCCTTTGCCAATAGCAATGCTGTCCAAGCAAGCCGGCGAATCCCATAATAAATGTTGGCAGTATGATAGTGAGCACCACTCTCGAAAGGTAGACAGGAAGACCACAATTTTCATCTTTTTCGGCGAGCTCATGATTCTTCGGACTCTTATGTTTCGGATTTGTCTCTCAAAGACCGACGTTATAAACAAAAACTACTACTTTACGGATAATGTTGTGACAGTTTTAAAGCCTTCTGAACCACTTGCTTCAGTAATATCCGAAATTAATGAAGACGAGAACTTGGCTCTCGCAGTTGACGAACCGTCTTTATTATGAAGAAGGTAGACATAAAAATCCTTGGGCGAGCGAAGCGTCTCCGTTTCAGCTTTACCAATAATGCTTTTAATGGCAGCGGACTCTTCTGAAGGTTTGATAAATATTCTTAATACAATAAATATTGTTTTCAGCTTTTTGAGTTTTCGCAAAAAAAATAGTTAGTAAAAAGGACGTAAGCGACTGAGCGATAAGACACATGTAGCTTGCGTCCAGTTATTGGAACAGACTAGCAACTACTACACTTAGTCATGGCCCGACATAATAATAGCCAGTTTTCAGATTGTGACAACCCTATTAACATAGAATGTCATCAAAATAATCAATTAGACAGTCCTGTATTTTTTTATGTGGTTTAATATCGTTCCTTCAAAACACAGAAAAAATATTAGCGCATTAATTTTGCATTTAGAGGAAATAAAAATACAAACATGTTTTGATGACGTCATAAATGTAATCTTGAACATTTTTTTTCTCAGAAACTAAATGCGATAGACGACTGGGAGTTTTTGTATTGGTTTTCTTATAAAATGTTGCAATCGTTAAGGCCAAGAAAATGTGGTGAACAAAACTGAAGAAATATTTCACACTGTGTCGCGCGTTCTTTATTTTATTGATAAACATTGTTTTATTTTTGTTACTCTCGATCTTAAACAGCATAAGCTTGTCTTCTTCTCTAAGTCAGACAAAAACGTCAAAATGGCGTCCTATTTATTTTCAATAAATAATAAAATTGAAAAAAATATATAATTCAGTTTAATTGCGCATGGTGTGTGATGCTAAGGGTATTTTTGCATTTTATTTTGTGGTTTTCACTATTGTATAACATAAAATTACATTTTAGGGCGCAGTTCATGTGATTTGCGAGAACTCGGCAGTGGTACACACCTCTCGGTGGTATGGGTAGGACTAAGAGCGATTGTTAGAATTATCGCAATCTGAGCGCTTCAATTTTAGAGCCGGTGTAACATATCTTTACTTATTATATCATTGCGCTGTAATAAAACTATTCGACCAATTTGAAAACATTTTTTTGTTTTCGAGTTCTAAATTCAAAAGGATGAAAATGCCATATGTTTATTTTTTTTTAAATCGCGGGAGGTTGGCAAACGACACGACTTAAAAGGCAGCCCTCGTATACGTACCTGGTGGGTACGCGGTGTCGAATGTGTTAAGTATTGTTTGTCCTTTTCGGTCTTATAGATACATTGGTAAGACCGAAAGGGACAAACAAATTATCATTTATGAATACGGACGTTAGCCTTTTATTTTACCAACCACGCATTTTCAGAATCATCTCAATCATCCCTCCTGTATCCTCTGCTGCGACGGCTGCACGCGGACTTCCCGGGCGACGTGGGGTGCTACGCCCCATACTTCTTGAACTACATGGATCTAAGGCCTGGACAGGCCATATTCCTGAATGCTAACTTGCCGCATGCATACCTTAGTGGAGGTAATATTACATTTCATAAAAACTTGAGATTGAACTAAGAATGCTTCTGTGTATCATTTCGCCATCTAAAATGCTCAAAGCGATAAAATCTTGAAAACAAATAGGAATTTTGAGTAAGTAGTAGGGTGCTTCTTATTTTTGCAATTTTGTACGATGTTCGAACCAATAAAGGAGCTCTTTGCTCTCCCAATTGCAATTTTCCAACGAAGTAGACAAAAACGACTAATCATTTTGCCTTTCTTGAACTTCGTATTTGGTAGCGACCCCTAATTTTTGTTTATAATAATTGAAAAAAAAAACAAATATGGTTTACTTATCAAATAACAAAATGAGAGGGTGCCCCATAGAAAATTGCAATCGGGAGAGCAAAGAACTCCTTTATTGGTTCGAACATCCTACAAAATTGCAAAAATAATAAGCACCCTATTAAGTAGTTACACTTTATCGGCCTTATTCATAAAAAGTTACGCGCCCGCTGATGGGTCGTTGTTGACCGGATGGCTAAAAACGTTATTCATAAACGTTCAATAGCGCTATTCAGCCGCTCAAACCTACTATAAATCCCCCGAAAGTTATAGAGCCGAGGACCCTTCTATAACGGTCTTATAACTTCTTATTTAACAAGATGGCTCCCAAAATTTTGATCAGCTGATTTTTGACAGGTGCATAACCATGCGTTTAAAGTAGGCAGAAGAGAAAAGATAAAGGTATGAAAGTCTGATTTGGTGTATAGTTTTTTATATCGTCTATTCATCTGATTATTATTAAATATGTATCCAGAGATACTTCATTATATTTCGATAGGTATTTAAAATAAATATCCGATGATTTATTGTAAGTAGTTACGCAGTTTCGATTTTCTCTACATGCAACATTACACGAATCAGAAATGGTGGGAAAACTAATCTCCAACTTTTTTAATTTAAAATTTTGTTGATAGTTTTTCAACCATTTCAACTTCAACGTCAATACGCAGTGAGACTCCATCATGCAGGCCTTAAACGCTATTGATGCCATAAATAATTTGTGTAATCCGCCGCGGCGTCCAAAAATATATAACATAAGGGCAGATCCCATTGAGGATCTGCCCGATGTTGAATTTAGGCGGCGATACCGCTTTAATAAGGCGACTGTTTTGTATATAGTAGAGTTGGTGGGTGGATTTCATCAAGAAAATTTTCACCGTACAAAAATATATATTTTTTCTTTTATTAATTAAATGCATAAATATGTATCTAGAATTGTTAAGTTATATTTATTAGAGTATCTTGTTATGATTCCACACTAATTTGATGCATAATTTCGAAATTATAGACATCAAAAATATTTTACACGAGATGGTGATGACGACCATGCCATGGTTATGATTTTTTAATGGATGGCGATGATACTATGTGTATGGTAATGACGATTTACTATATCATAAGATTCATAAGGGTATTAAATCAAACAATTTTCAGTCAAATCAACAATGTATTTTCAAAGCGCCTTTGAATGTTTGTAGTTTATTCCAAACTTCCAAGCGAGTTTAGTTCCCGTCTCCTTACATTCCTGTACCAAAGAAGATTTTGTCGCTGGCTTCTTTAGCGTCTTCACTGCTGCCTGACTATCCGTGTATATGACCACGGCCCTCGTCTGCTGCACTTGCTCCTTTGTGAGCCTTACGCACCGTAGTATGGCACAAACTTCTGCCTGAAACACACTCGTATACCTACCAAGTGGGACAGATACCTTTTCCCCCAATTTCGGGATAACTATATAGTAGGTATGCCTGCTCCAGCTAGACCTGTGGAGCTTCTTATCGAACCGTCAGTGAAGCATATAAACGTCGGATGTGCTACGTTTACCTTCCAGTTGTCCCTCTCCCCAATATGTACTCTATATTTCTTATCCAATATCTTCTTCCTCTTTATGAGGTCATTGTGAGTTACCATCATTTCCATTTTAGACAGTACCCTGTCTTGTATTAGTTCGTGTCGCTTGTGTACGCAACTTCCTCTCCATTCCTTGTATGCCTTTATTCGGTACCACTGTTCCATGGCCCTCTTTTCCGCTTCTATATGTAGCGCCTTTATACCTAGTATTACCTCTAAGGCTTGTGTCGGGTTGTCGGGTTGCCTCTGCACCTTTGCTAGGTACCTCTGATATTTCTTAATATGTGCTCTGTGTCACCAGACCACCGCTCCATATAGTACTCGGGAAGTATTATCGCCTTGGAGATCCATTCCAATATCCTCGACTTTAACCCCCATTTCCTTCACACCGCTCTTTTGTATTGATACAGTGTTCTTATGGCTTTCGCCGTTTGTTCTTTTACATGAGTTTTGTACCTGAGCGTGCTACCCAGAGTCACCCCCAGATACTTTTGCTCGTTTACCAACTCCAGCTCCTTGTCATGTACCCTTATGGGCATCATCTCTTCTGTCTTCCTTTTGTTAGTGAATAACACGAGCTTCGTTTTTGATGGATTTAAATCCAGTCTCTCTCTCTGCACCATTCTAGCACTTTTTGGATACTTCTGGCCATTATGTCCCTTATGGTGCTTAGTAACGGTCCACATTCGACTATATAGCACTCCGTCATCGGAGTAAGCTTGCATATATAGGCCCCCCTTATTTTCTTCACTAATGAGTACAAGTCCACCCTGTAGTACTTACGCGATGAAGGATTTTTATCATATTTTTTTGAACGTTTAACAACAATATTTAAAAACGATTACTGAAGTAAAATTCGCAATCGTACGTTTGATTTGCGATAATTTTCAGTACAAATATGGAGGATCAGATTTTTTTGTTAGATGGTGATGACTTTTGACATATAAAACATTTTATTAAAATGAAACTACTTAGATTTCGATTATTTTGATCAAAGGGCCTTAAAGATAAAACTACTGAATAACGAAAAGAATAAAAATCAAAGTAAAAAACCTAAAATATATTTTTTTAAACACCGAAACGCAACTTTTTTCCGAGTTTTGAAATCCACCCTGGTGGTGAAAAGAAGACCTGAAGAAAGATCGCAGAGGAGCTGGCCTCACATCAGAACTTCAGGTTCTAACTGCAATTAGGTGTTGGGGTCGCAAGGAAGTAAATATTTATTTATTACTTACCCGTACTACTAACTAGCCATACAATTATGTTTCGTTATCTGACCGTCATCGCAAGTACCTAATCATAAAGCTAACTGTTTTGATTAGTTACCTAGGTAAAAGAATACGTAGTAAGTACCTAAGAATTTCAGGTTCAAGATGATGATAATATAATTATTTGAGATAAAAGTAAGTAACAAGGAATTAGGAAATATTAGCGAATTCCCGCCAGACAGCTGTCAAACTTTTTTTTAATTTGCGGTGAGACCACATTTTTGTCTATGATTTTGTCAAGGCGCCAACATAACGCGTCTAATCCGTTCAACAGCGGCTCAACAGTTATCGGAGAGATATTGAGCGTTTATGAATAACACTTCTTATAAACCGTTCAACAAGACTTATCGGCTCGATAACTATTGGGCCCCTCAAACCTTCAACAAGGAATTTTTATGAATAAGGCCGTATATGTATAGGCTTATAGGCATTGAGTTGAGTAATTAATACTTTAGGTTTTGTGTGTTATGGCCTGCAGTCCCTTAGTGTCTTACGTGATTAGTCGCCTCCTGATGTTAAGTGGGGGGCCCTTGCTCTGAAATCCTACAAACGTATCCTAATAGATACATAAAGACAAAAATTGTTTGGCGCAGCATTTATATTGTACTAGCGACCCGCCCCGGCTTCGCACGGGTACTATACCTACATAAAAACCTTCCTCTTGAATTACTCTACCTATTAAAAAAAATCTCATCAAAATCCGTTGCGTAGTTTTAAAGATTTAAGCGTACAAAGGGACATAAGGACAGAAAAAGTGACTTTATTTTATACTATGTAGTGAAGTTGCCTAATCTATCTTTCAGACTGCATAGAATGCATGGCATGTTCGGACAACGTGATCCGCGCCGGCCTCACGCCCAAGCTGATCGACGTCCCGCGGCTGCTTGACATGCTGGACTACAGCAGCTACGCCACCGAGCATCTGCTGTTCAGCCCGCAGCTCGAGGACGGCTACAGCTGCGTGTGGCGGCCGCCGGTGCCGGACTTCGCCGTCGTTAAGATTAGGGTGCGTAGTTTTACAGTTATACTTGCTCCGATAACTTGATCTACGCCCTAACTGCTCGACATCATCCCTTGGCTCGTTAAGATCAGAGTGAATCGCTGTTGTACTGGCGAAATTCTAAACTTCGCCGTCGTCAAGATCCGGGTGAGTCGCTGTACAGTGCTCGACACTCCACTGCACATGCTGGACTACAGCAGCTACGCCACCGAGCATCTGCTGTTCAGCCCGCAGCTCGAGGACAACAGCTGCGTGTGGCGGCCGCCGGTGCCGGACTTCGCCGTCGTTAAGATTAGGGTGCGTAATTTTACAGATATACTTGCTCCGATAAGGGAACATACCCATACTACGTGACCCTTTTTAAGCGCGTAGTACCTTTATGCCAAACCCCCCCCCCCTCCTCCCCCCCCACCTCCTAGTTTTCACGTAGTATTTTTGGTCTTTGAAAACGCGTACTACGAGGGTGCAGGCGTAGGTTAAATAGTAAATTTAAATTGTAGAATTTATCTTTTGGTTTTAAAAAAATTATATGTATTTTAGTACATTTATTAATGCATCAAGGGCGGTTAAAAAGGAGAGTGCCTCTGCCTGTAAATTTAATTTTGTTAATAAAGCTTCATCAGCTCGAGTTTTCCAAAAGTCACGTGACAATATACCAGACACCCCCCCCCCCTCCCCCTGGTGACCAGGAGTGGTACTTGACGGACCCCCTCCCCCCCTAAACAGGTCACGTAGTATGGGTATGTTCCCTAACGTGATCTACGCCCAAACTGCTCGACATCATCCCTTGGCTCGTTAAAATCAGGGTGAATCGCTGTTGTACTAGCGAAATTCTGCAAAATTTAAAACTTATGTGTGCACTCTACAACAAATGTTTGCGTGCCTAAAACTTCAATGCGGTGTCTAAAACATATTTCCTATAATAAGCCGCTATTACCTTGACGCCAGACTCTATATAATATACTTGGTACCACTTCATATTGTTGCCCCTGAACTATATTTCATGTATATACCTCGATATTTTTCTAGCAGGAACGAGAGATTGACAAAATTAAATATCGACATAACTGTTGTCGATAAGTAAACCGTTCTAACTTCATAAAAAACAGGTACTAACCAAGAAATACAGGACCCATCTAGGCTTTGTTTTAAATATCTAATACTTCATATTAATTATTTCCTATAGCTTTAGAGTATATTTTATTAGTATTTGTTATTTGATGGGCATTAAATACAAGATATGAAAATAATAATGTATCATTTTGAGTAGGTACGAATTGCATTCTTGTAATTTATCTTAATATACTAAGGCAAATTATTTATTTATTAAATTTATTTATCGACCACTTTAAGACTTATCGATAATAGTTATGTCGATGTTTAATTTTGTCAATCTCTCGTTCCTGCTAGAAAAATATCGAGGTATATTTATGTTGTAGCTATCAACATAAATTTGTTGCAGGTGGAAAGCGGCGATAGCTACAACACCGCGATCCGCGCCAGCCCGAGCCTGCTGATCGTGACGTCGGGCGCCGGCGCCGCGTGCGACACGGAGCCGATACGGGCACGACCCGGCGTCGTCATATTCCTCAAGGCGAGCCGACAACTCACCCTCACGCCTGACGATGGGAGCCATTTGGAGTTGTATCAGGCGATATGCAACGTTTAATAGTCTGCGACCATATATAACATGGACGTCTAACGCCAGCTCAAAAATGCCCCTAAAAGCAATTGTTCAATTGTGCCAAGATGGGCAGGACATAGCGCTTTTCTTAACACCGCGCATATGTCGGCGCAACATCTTTGACAAATGTTTATAAAATATAGCCAATCAAAACTTTGATGGACCAATCACAACTATTTTTAAATGGCGGTTTAAGTTTTTATAGGTTGATATTGACATTCATTACCGTGATGCATGGAAGAGGGGGTCAGGTCAAGACACTTGTCAACTAAAATTCAGGACCGTTTTTGAAAGGCAATTTAATATGGCGTGCGGCTTCCATGTTTTATTTGTTCGTAGTTAATAGTACATTACGACACCAGTGCGAAAAACATGAAAGTCGACGAGTTACGAATTTTCTTTTTGCACGTGTCTCGTACGACGTTTTTTAGTACAGATGGCCCTCCGAAGTTTTGGACCTGACGTAAAATGAGTCACCTCTCGCACTAGCGCCTAAAAAGGCACCATCTGTACTAAAAAATAATTTTCCTAACTAGTGCGCAAAAGTAAACTTTGCGCACGCTTCGTGCGTTAATTTCTCTTTTTAGGGCACTTGTTATGAAAAAAGTTCGATACACGTGTAAAAACTTTTTTTTTACTCTAGTGATTGTCGCCCTCGTTTCACTCGGGCTCCAACTTTCACCCTCGTCGAAAAAAATTTTTTTTGCACTTGCATCGAAATGTACTATTTAAAGGTGATAGCAAATTTTTTTACAAAGTTCAAGACCTTATGAAAACAAAATTTAACAACACCGTTTATGTATTACGAATTTACCAATGTAGTAAAACAATGGACCCGATCGTGAATTTTGTTTTGATTAATCCCTTAACTAAGTATGTAATTTTTTTTCAATCAACCCTTGAAATCTTCCGAATGTAGTCCAAAGCTGACTTCAACATCTTTGTCCATTGCTAGGGGTCGAAAGTATGAGTGCAAAACTTTAACAAAACTTTAAAATTGACATATGAACGCCTTAGCCAAGAAAAATGCGAATATTATTGAAAAATCTGTATCCAATTTTATTCCCTATCTCGGAATCTTCAATTTACAATGTGTGGGTGTATACATGTATATTTTATGGATGTATGTGCTATGTCAAGTCCACTAGAGAAGTTTTGTTAAGGTTTTGCACCCATAGTTCCGACCCCTATTTATGACAGTGAAGTACTATTCAGACAATGCCAACTGCATTAAGGCAAACTGTAAAGCGACTAAACATTCAAAGTGAGATCAATGGTTGGGAGGTTATATGGTAATATATTAGGCTCACTCGGTTAATTCGAGTTATGTTGTTATTTGTAGACTGTTTGCAACAACTAAAGAGGCTTTTGACGTATAACGGAGGCTAAGATGGAGTAGCAAAAAGTGTACACTATCAAGATAGATCGTTACATGGCCGGTAAAGTATCCTATTTTGTTGTATTTTTTTATATGATTATGAGTACTTTTGTTTATTATGCACATCACAAATATCAGAGCTGTAGTGTGACCTGGTTTATCTTTGAACTATCATCTGTGGCCCTGCTTTTTCATGCCTTACAACATAGTATATAGATATAGTTATCCACACCGTAATCGGCGACGGCCACTCTTGCTAATTACAACATAAAAGGAACGGGATAATCATAGCCCTATGTCTTAACTTATGGGTTTTACGACGCTGGTTGGACCTTATTTTTGTAATTTTGTATTATTGGCAGTTCTTAATCAAATTATGTTCACTGCAAAATTCAAATAAACAATTGTTTAATCGATTGTCTTATATGGGTGAATCAACCTTTTTCTGTCTGTTATTGCCATGGTTACGGTCGCCTGAGTCACGCTGGTTTTATGCAGAATTATGCTACTTAAACTATGCAAACATGCATTTTTCTGATGTTAAACAGCTCTTCCTTAATGGGCCACCTACAAACATGGACTACAAGCATACTTGTATTTGCATAGTTTAAATAGAATAATTTTGCATAAAACCAGCGTCACTCAGGCACCGTAACCATGGCAATAACAGACAGAAAAAAGTTGATACACCAATATTATTTTTAAAAATGAAGTTGCTCATTTATTAGCTTCACTTGTAACTGTGTTTGTAAGAAAATCTTGGAATTTTAATTTGACCTACTTGAAATTTTGCACACGCTCTGAGTTGTGATGACAATACATGACTAGCTAAGAAACGTCATTTCAAATCCAATATGGCGGACCACTCCCATAATATGGGTATGTCAGGAATACGAAAAAGCGTGCGAGTCCTTTAGTTTTTTTTTTGACATTACAATTTTTAATGTCTAGAATTATTTTGTAGTTTTTACTGATTAATATTCATTATACCTATTATTATGTACGCATTTGATAGTGTTGGTATTTATGAATGTCTCATCAGAGCCATAATAACGCTCAATTGATACACGAATGTACCTAGATTAACTGTTAAATAATAAATATTTCATCTATTCTAAATACATGTTAAATAATATTTAAATTGTGTTGTTTTTTTCTTTACAAGAATCGAAACTACCTACACTTTACAAATTGGATTAGATAATATTTTAATGGTAGGTACCTATGTATTATAATTATATAACAGTTATGTGACATTGAAAAATTGAGTACCTAAACACAGTGATCTGCTGTGTTTCTTGTAGACCATGTACACGTAAAGACAAACGCAAAAGTAATTATATAGATACCTAATGGTAATGGTAATTATTTTCATTTCATTTTCATTTCATTTATTTATTCAACATACAAGCTTACAGTATTAAAAACCAAGACGCTTATATGCTACTTAATCTAAAATTTACAATTGAATTACAAAATAACAAATAAATATTTAAACATTACATTATTAATATTTTAACATCATTATTAATTATAATCATTATTATCGTCATTATTAATATTTTAACTTAAATTTAAAAACATATACACCCCAGACGAAAATGTCCCTGAGGAGTCAAAAAATATATCAACCTCAGGCTTTTGGACTGAAAGTTCATTTAGGAGTGAGAGTGCCCGATTCGTAGGAGCATTGCCAGCTTGACGAGTGCGCACTCCGCATGCGGCGAACAGTCTTCTTCTGCGTCGCGGCGGCAGAGCGCCGCCCTCACTGGCACCAGGGACACACGTCCTCGGCGCCGGAGCAAGCAGTCCTATCCGCTCAAGTACCTTACTGTTGGTAATTTTACTACGCAACAGACTATAGTAATGCATCACTAATAACATTTTCCGCCGTAGTTCTAGCGTATCCAGTCCCACCATTCCTGACACAAACAAGGAGGGAAAAAGTCGTGGGTAGTAACCGTACATCCTCTTGTAGATATAACGAGCAAACTTTCTTTGTATCCTTTCCACCATGAGAGAATACTTTGCTTCGTGAGGATCCCAAATGCATGCACCAACCTCCAACCTACTGCGAACATACGCATTGTACAGAATCATTGCTATTTTAGGATTCTGAAACTGCGACGATGTTCGCATAATAAAACCTAGCATTTTATTAGCACGCTTACAGATCTCAGTTATATGCGCACGGAAATCCAAGTGTGAGTCAAAGGTCAAACCTAGATCTCGGACTTCATCGACCCTTTCTAGTGGTATCCCTAAGAGGTCATATGACGACGGGGTCTTACCCGCGCGTGCTCTCAAGAATGAAATCTGCTTACATTTAGTGACATTAAAGGAAAGCCTATTCGCAATACTCCAAGCCGCAACATTGTCAATGTCTCGCTGTAGCGCTTCACAGTCTGCCATGTTCCGCACGTTCCTAAACAGCTTTAGGTCATCCGCGAATAGGAGGCACTCTGCGGTGGATATAACATCAGGTAAATCATTTATCATGATGTTAAATAAAGTAGGACCCAAGGTGCTACCCTGACTCACTCCCGATCGTGTGTAGTATGGTACTGTTTGGCACCCACCCATCTGAACGAATTGACTGCGGTTGCGCAAGTAGTTGGAGAGGAACCTCAGAAGCCCCGGTGCAAATCCCAACGCAGAACACTTCTGAAGCAGAATGTCATTACTAACCAGATCAAAGGCTTTGCGAAAGTCGAAGTAAGCCGAATCCACCTGGTGTCCCAGCTCCATTTGTGACATAATATAATCAGCATACACAATAAGATTAGTAGTGATCGAACGGCCTTTCCGAAATCCATGCTGGGAGTCAGCCAAGCTCACTGCAATCTGCCGACTAATACGCCTTTCGATCATAGTCTCAAACAGCTTCGCAAAAACTGAAAGGATCGCTATTGGTCGATACTCGGTAACTTCTGATAGATTTCCTCCCTTGGGTACTGGCGTCACACGGGAAATTTTCCACCTCGCTGGATATTGGCTAGATGTTATACTAATATTAAATATATGTAGCAAGGGGACCTCTAGTGCAGATATACAATCTCTGACTAGGTAAGGAGGAATTCCATCAGGACCGGCAGATGAACGAGCCTTAAGCTTTTTGGTAGCGCTGCGAAGTTCCGACCCAGACAAGCTTTCTATAGAAATATGAGCCGCATCATTTTTGTTTGTTGTTGCCCGCATCGACGCCTCCTCAGGATCCAACCTAGGCACATCATTCAGAAACACGGAAGAAAAGTATGAAGCAAATGCATCGGCTGCCTCTTGTCCAACCACTGATTTACCCCCATAGGTATACTCCTTACAGTATTGGTATGTAGGTATCGAAAAAATCATTCGAAAATAGTTGCCGATTTCTATGAATGAACTTTGACAGTTATAGATTAATCCTTATTAATATGAGTGTGAGAGTCACCATTTTTCCGATAGTCTTAGGGTCATTTAATATATAAGGCTCATTTCTAAACTGTCAAATGTTCATTCTTAGAAATCGGCAACTACAGGGTGTCCCAAGAAGTAGTGATATACTGAAGGTGGGTGGTAGAGGACCTCAAGGGTTATCCAAATCACCCCCATGTATGTTCCGCGATTTTTCGTATTTTCGGAGTTATGATTTTTTTTTCTTATTTTTCACCCAACACCGACTACGATGTGAATTTATTTCTGGTAGCGTGAGTTGCTGTAATAGACGCTTGATTTTTTTTTTGGTGTAAGCTGATAGATTGGCCAACCTAGAATAGTAACCTTTACTATCGTTAGATCTTTAAATAGGCTAAGAAAAAATAAAATGTCAAAAAAAAAATTATATTACCCTGTATAGCGCGATTTGTGTAAGATTGTCCCATGATACCGATTTATAAGTATGTTACCAACTTCCATGGACGAAGTAGCTTTTTGAGCAACTTGTTTGCCTATATTTTACACTTTATCTGTACGAAATCTACAGGGTGTTATCAAAATGGTGATACAAGATGAACCGACACTTCCATTGAAGTGTGCTAAGATGGATTGACCAAAATGTATGGAAGAGTCGATTTTTTTCTTGAGCTTTTATATTTGGGCCCATAGTAAAAGTTCTTCATAATCGTTAATAGATTCATGCTTTATTACTTTGTATCACCATTGTGATTACAACCTGTATAGTCTAATACACTTTCTTTGTTAAAAATATAACCGAATACAGTAGGTCGGTAGTTTCTGAATGAACAATTGACCCTTTTAGTATTCATGAACAATAATTATAATGTTTTAAGGATCTCTCAACGGACTGTAAATGTCCTCTTATGTGGGAAGAGGAAATCTAGTTTGGGCATTTTCACAAACCGTTGTTGAAATCACCTTGTTATTTAATTCGAACAAGTTTGGGCTTGTTCTACTCAGGATCACGAGCTCTTTCGATTCTAATAGGAGAAAAAAAATGTCCCAAAATGTTTTTCCCATTACGATACCGTTTTTTCATAGATGTTCAAAGGCGGTAGCGTAATGGAATGGAAGGAATGAAAACGGTATGCAAATTATGGGACATATTTTTTCTCCTAACACAATCGAATGAGCTCGTGATTCTGAGTCGAATAAGCCTGAACTTGACCAAAGTAAATAACAAGGTGATTTCAACAACGGTTTGTGAAAACGCCCGTTTACCGCTTGCAGATATTGGAATTGAATAGCTGATAAGTTGGCAAGTTCCTGGAAAAAGTGGCGAGTCGCTAACAAAAAGTCACATTGGAAAAGGAGAAAATAGGTCAACTTGTCTCGTCTGGAAAAGTTGCCCAAATTCATGATTCATGGGTATCCCTTACAAGGTTTACGTTCAGGTTTTTTATCCAATTGCCCAGTAGTTAGTTTACATATGTGTCCTTTGCCATGTGCTGGTCCCTTAATAAGACGTTAAGGTTTGCGTAATTTACTTTCATTTCATCCCGTTCGCACAGGCGTATTGGTGCGAGCGAGAGGTATATCAATTACCTAATTTTCGCAGACGATACACTGAACTTACACCAGCTCGTGGATAATAGTACAACATTGTGCATCAAGGGAGGTAAGTACGGAATTACTATTTTACTAACGAGAGTGTTAGAAGCCCGACGCCGTAGGGTAGCCGGTAGGGAGGGCTTTTAATGACTCGAGTTAGTATTCCGCTTACCGACCGTGATGCATGACAACAATGTTTTTAATCACACTTGCTGACAAAAAAATAATTTTTAAGACAAAATATTATTAAATGACTTACTGACATTTATTTTACTCCCTAGGGAATTTCACTTTTATATTACTCCCGCTAGGCATACAAGCAATGGCGCGCTTAGACAGCAAGTGTGATGAAAAAATACTAAATAGTCCATGACTCCCCCTCCTGCTGCTTAGAGGATCGACTTTCGATATCCCTAAACTGAGCAGCAAGCGTAGCCAAGCCAAGATGCAATCGTATACGATAAGCGATAAGTAATAACATGTATGAGAATGACGGATACAAACGAAAAGTCACGTGACCATTTCCATACATTATTATGGTCACGTGTTCACGTGGCTTATCATTTTCTACGATTGCAGAATAGGATTTTTTATGGACTTATTCTATGTACATTAGAGGTATCTAAGTAGTAATAAAAATAGTATCCATTCAATTTATAAACTGACATTCGGACACAAATATCCCTTTCACTTAATTAAATGACAAAAACTTCATCTCGTATTACAAAATAGTGGGAAATGGCTCGGAACGTCTGGTCTTGTGTACGAGCGGAACTAATCGAATTAGGTAGCTCACAATTATAGGTACACATTTAACTTGGACGCTTCTTGTTTTATTTCGTTTAAATCAGAAAGTAGAACTAATGCAGATAACCGTTGAAGTGATCTGTAAACCAGTCGGTGTTCGAGTCACCTACCCGTCGGTCGCTTTTATACCTACATTACTGTAGAAGCGTTCGTGTCATAATTATTTTAAGTTACAATATGATCAAACCTTAGCTGTACACATAAATCCATAACCTAAATTCTAGTTAGTCGCTTCTATGTAGTGTTCCGTTGACGGGATATCATTAATTGAATGCACCCAATCTCCCCTCATTGTCAGGAGAAAATTTCCACAGTCAAGTAACTAAGTATTACATTGACACTTTTATTATTCTATTCCGTATACATTTTACATACCTACATATAAATGCAATTCGTTCAAATAATTTAGATTTAGGTACATAAAGCATAATACCAGCAGTATATTGTATATATTGTTGTCGGTCGGCTAAATTATTTCGAGTTTTGGACCGTCTATTAGTTACTAAGGCCCTAGGCCTATGGCTCTACCCTGTTGAGCATCCAAATCTAGTCGACTTATACGCCTGGGGATAGGTATAGTGCCTATCCTCAGGCATATAAAAGACAAGGACTGCTAATATTTATCCGACTGATGCATTTTGTCCGTGGATTGTGTAAACGTAAGTCTAAACGATGTCAAACATCTTTGGCCCTAACGCGAAAAACCAAATTCGTAAATTTCAAGGATATGTCTCTCTCACTCTAGTAATGACGCTTTCATTTGAGTGACAGAGAAAAATCCCCAAAATTAACGAATTTAGATTTTCGCGGTAGTAGGCCTTATTCATAATGTGCATACATTTCGGAAGTGGCAGTCAAGACAATTTCTTCACTTATGAGTGCAATGCAGATTGATTTCTAATTAAAGGTGATTGAGGAATGGAATTCTTGTCAAACCTGTCCTTTAAAAGGAAAATAAATTGACACTACTACGTAAAAAGGGCTTCCATTGACGTGCCAGCCGCTCCGCGCCTGTCCCTATTAAAACATTTGATCTCGTTTAGCCATCTCGATCTTCCGCCGTAGGATATGTCGACATTCTACGGACCGTAAAAAGTGACATTACAAATTGCAACATATCTCAACATGCAAGAAATAATTCCAAGTTCAATCTACATTTCGATAAATTTATGACATTCATTATCGCGCGATTTCGCTGTACGCGGACTGATTGATACATTTCAATAACTCGAATTCTTTTGAGTCATAAATTTTGCTTTGAATTCAATAGAAATTTAATTGTGTTTATTTGGTCGGGTTATTCGAATGAGTATCCACTTACCTCGATCCTTGTAAGGCAGTACAGGGCCTTGGTTGTCTAAAGTCTAAATACCTATCGACACATGTGTGTTGCGACATAGCCGCCATTAGGTATCTTACTGATCCAGTTGAGGTAAACTATTCAAATCTCCGTAATATAAATATCTCCGATTAACATTTTGTCTCTATTAGGTAATAAACGACCGATTAATGACCTTATTCGCCGGGCTTTGGTAAGGGCTAACGTGCCTTGCGTTCTGGAGCCTCCAGGGCTGTGCCGGATAGACGGCAAACGACCGGATGGTTTGACATTGGTTCCATGGCAGAGGGGTCGGTGCCTCTTGTGGGACGCAACGTGCGTCAGTACGTTTGCGCCTTCTCACTTGAGTCACACTATGCGATCCGCGGGGTTGGCTGCGGAGTATGCGGCCAAAATGAAACATTCCAAGTACTCTGCCCTGAAACCAATGTACGACTTTGTACCGGTAGCTGTCGAGACTGGGGGGCCTTGGGCTCTGGAGGCTAAAAAGTTCGTGAGGGACTTAGGTCGGCGGCTGAGAGACGGTGGTTGTGACCCCCGTTCCGGCTCATATTTGGTTCAACAGATATCCTTGGCTATACAGCGCGGTAACGCAGCCGGTGTGATGGGGACTTTTGGACCGTGTGCAGGACGGAGCGGGGATTGCAATTAACATTTCCTTTTTTTTTGTGTCGTAATGACGAAGCCTGTTGCGGATATTGCCATTGGTGAGTATGACGAAGCTTGTTGCTGATTCCATTTTGTAGCATCTTGACGAAGCCTGCGGCGGATTTATTATGTGTAAATTGAGATCCTGTAATAAATTCTATATATATATACAGTGTGTTAACATGATGCAGGCTTTTATTTGAACCGAGGATTGAGATGCAGATTCTTAGCCAAACCATGTGCATTATTTGTTTAAAAATCCTAATTTTAAAAGTAATTAACTTTCTAAGAAAAGTTAATTGAGAAGCAATGTACTTCAAAATAAATCGTTAATTGGCACTTGACAACGACAGATCGCAGCCACTCGCAACGTTTGACAACTAAGCAGTACACGCGTTACATTGATCGTTCGAACGAAATAAAAATAATTATACAATTAATTTAAATATTTGTCAACTCTTAATACTTGAAAACGATTGCCAGTAATGCGTATTATTACCCATTTTCGTAAAAGCCTGGGTCATGGTAACACACTGTATATATATATATATATATTTTTAAATAAATAAAATGTTTATTTTACTTTCACAATTTTCAACTTACAGCTAGTGATTGGAACCTCCTTTTAAGCTTAAAAAATATAATATATATAAATAAAATGCTTAGTGTTAACTACGAGTATAATAGTGTACTTAGGTAATAAAAAAAAAATCGAGTAGCAATGTACCTACATACCTATACAGCGTGCACTTGGTATGTTTTTGTATTGCGTGCACTTGACTCACACTGTATAAAACAGATTAAATACTTAGAAATTTTAAATTCTGCCAGACATCCTTTATCATATTATAGGAATTGTCATCGTATTTACCCTTGCATTACAGTCACATTCAAATTAGATCAAAACAATTACCTGCCTTTATCATTTTTATCTCGCATGTCACGTGCCTAACATATTAAACAACGAACATTTAAAATAGGTATCTAGTTATAGTTACGCTAGGTACTACTGCAGGAATTAGGTAGATATCTATTGAACAAACTGTGGGAACAAAAAATAAGAACGCGAATGATTCCACATTATTTCGCAGCTTATCTTCGCGGTAAATTTGCATTCGGTTGTTAATTAATAGGACAGTTTCGTAACGATTATGTTCATTCACCAACTCCTATCCTATCTTACTCGATTGCATCATTGAAAAAGCAACTTAATCTCATAGTACTTATTGCTGTTATTTCAAATTAGAAATAGGGCAGAAATGAGATTTTGGAAGTGAAAAGTGTGTTAGTTGTTACCAAATTTTTCGCGCATTTACTTTTCGGACGATGTAACGGTTGCAGACATCTTTAGTTGGTAACCACAATAATGTAATTGTTGCTGAATGTTTAACAAGAAAGGAAAATGAGTGATGCGAATCTGACTTAGTAATCTACTTGATAGAATTATTTTGAAATCTTGAATAAATAAAATGGGTTGGTTTGTTTTTCGTCAATACATAGTTAGGAAGTTTGAAAAAATCCGGTATTTTGGCGTTGAGTGCAACGCGCGACGTACCGATACCTAAACTAACAAACGGAGATAATTAACTATCTTATTTAACGGTTAAAACAGTGCCGGTATGTGATTAACAATAAACTACGGTTGTTTTTGTATCGTTCCACCTTAGTTTTATCTTTGTGGTTTTATGAAATCGCAGCGGTCCGTGAGATAACAATAAAAAGTCGTATCTTCTACACACACTGGCAATGAAAACGAGTCAGGTGGTTTTTTTCATAGAAAATAATGCAGACAAGGAGATTTCAAATATTTTTTTAAAATATTTATAGTGTAGGTAAAATTTATTTTTAAATCAGATTGTATTGGAATTTCCCTAAATTTATAAATAAACCCAAAAAAACTTTTAAATTGTCGTTAGGTCGGTTTGCTGTATAGACAAAAATGTAGACCGTTTAAGAAAACCACCTAAAATGTATGGTAAATCGAGTATTTTAATCATGAGTTGCTATTTTTATATCTAGAAATCATCTGACGAAAAAGTTTCGTGTTTGAATGAATGTAAAGGTCTTTTCGGATCGGGTGAAAACTTCAGGGAAATTCCAATACAATCTGATGTCATAAACGGTTCCACTTATATTATAAATATTTATTTTAAATATTTGTAATCAGCATGTTTTCAGTATTTTTAACCGACTTCAAAAAAAGGAGGAGGTTCTCAATTCGACTGAATTTTTTTTTTATTTTTATTTTTTTTGTTGTATGTATGTTACCTGATATCTCCAAGAATAGTGAACCGATTCTAAAATTTCTTTTTGTGATCGAACGTGTATTACCCCGAGATGGTCCCATTGGCACCAAGTTGGGGTCTGATGATGGGATCCTGGAGAAATCGAGGGATCTCTTCAAATGTTATAGGTACATGTATGGCGCTTTTGGTAATTTTCATTCATTTACAAGTATTTGCATTCAGAAAGTAGGATTTGAGGAAACCAATGATGGAAACAAATCGGGAATCTTGGAGAAACCGGTTGAAGTCGGTTTTTTTTAATTTTTAATTTGGTGATTATCTATGAAATAATCCACCTGACCCGTTTTCATTGTCCGCGAGTGTATTTGCAACGGGATACCTACCATAATAAATTTGACAAGTATCGTACCTATATAGATATAAGAGAACTAGAAAGCTAATCAATACTTGATTATAGATTGGGATATCAGATTTAAATCTAGATAGGTAGTTATTCTCCAAATCTGCATAGCTTACCGATCATTTGTTTATAGTAATATACTTACCTACCATGTCCTAGGACCAATAATGATGATGATGATGCGTTCCTGTTATCCCTCATAAGGGACATAGGGCTCGCTGAAGAGTTTTCCACTTGTCACGATCTTGTGTGGCTTCTTCCAGTTGTTTTCAGTTCAGACCAATTGAGCCAGCCTCTTTCTCAACTGATCGCCTCCAAGTATTCCGAGGCCGCCCCCACTCCCTTTTGCCACTGGATTGCCAATGGAGACTCGGCTTTGACAAGTGGTTGTCCGGTCTACGGAGCGCGTGGCCGATCCACCGCCATTTCCTTTCGAGGATTTCCTGACTCACGGGCTTTTGGTCTGTCATCTGCCATAGTCTAGCGTTTGACATAGTTCGTAGCCAATGGATCCCTAGAATACGCCGTAGGCACTTATTTATGTACACCTACAGGCGGTTGGTGACGTCCTTCCTCACGAGCCATGTCTCGCATCCATACAGTAAGACAGACTTGACATTGGAGTATTTGGAGTTGAACACTCTGATCTTCGTGCGCTGCGTTATTACAGTAGACGTCCAAACTGGTTTGAGTTGCGCATATGCTGCTCGCGCCTTGTTAATTCGCGCCTCGATATCCTCATCTACTCCCCCGTTTGGACTTACTACACTTCCGAGGTATGTGAATCGCCTTACTTGCTCCACTGCTTCGTCATTGACATATATCGGTCCTGCATCCGACGTGTTTAGGCGCATGTCTTTCGTCTTTGTGCTGTTAATACGAAGGCCTTCGACTGCAGCAAGTCCAGCGAGGTCGTTGGTCTTGGATTGGAGGTGTTCGCGTGACGTTGCGAGTAAACAAAGATCGTCTGCAAAGTCTATGTCTTCGAGGCTTGCTCCATTCACCCACGGCAGTCCTCTCTTCTCGTGACTCGTTACTCTTCGCATCACATCGTCCAAGACGAGTAGAAATAATAAAGGCGACAACAAACATCCTTGCTTCACACCAGCTGCGACAGGTATCGCATCAGACATTTGTCCCTTATGCATAACCCCGCAAGAGGAACCCATATAAAGATTTTTGATTATTCTTGTAATCTTGCCTGGTATACCTCTCTTTTTCAGTATGCGCCAAATAGTTGTCCACTTGACCCTGTCGAACGCTTTCTCGAAGTCTACAAACAAAGTGAAGAGTTCGCTACGCATTTCGTTGCACTGTTCCAAGATTATACGTAAAGCATTGATTTGGTCTATGCACGATCGCCCTGCTCTAAATCCACCTTGTTCGTCCCTCAGTGTGCAGTCAACAGCACTGGTCATTCTGTGTAGCAGGATTTTGCAAAGGACCTTAGAACACGCAGGCAGCAGGTTAATTCCTCAGGACAAATAATACTCATTATTAATGTAAAGGTCTTATTTTACCAATTACGTATTCACAATAGGTGTAGGTAGAGGTACCTACATCTACTTATATATTTTGGTGAATATAATAGTATGTGACAGGAGTCTTGTTTTTATTATGATTCAGTGTTAGGTTTATTACTTCATCAAGATAAGATGCCCACGGGACTTGACAAATGGTTGCAAGCGGCTTTGCACTTGACATGTCAAATGTTCATAAGCTCGATTTGACCTCATGATATATTGCGTTGCATTCATTATATTTGCTAATGCTTACAACTCTTACAAGGTAGGTCTGTATAACTAAGTAGGTATATGAAGTTGCTCAGAGGACTCGTGGTGGGTAGGTAGGCAATTTTGGAAGTTGAGTGGAGGCACTCAAACTCAACAAGTTTAATATCGTTTTAAAGTATTTGGCTCGTAACTATATAAAAATATCGTATCATAGTTTTTAAAAGTTAGCCGTGAAACGAAATCGATTTCTGGGGCTCAAAACTCAAGAATCGATCTGAATGAAGTATCATTGCTTGTATGGGCTTTAGCAAAAGACATTCGACACTAGCTATAATACTTTTTCAATAATGCTTTATTATTGGCAACTCACTGGTCGTCATAATCGAGATTGTATTTTGTGAAAGTTCAATAAATTTCATCAAATGCCGACATTAGACATACCCTGTCACAAACTTTGATTTATCTTATACCGTGTCGCTCCGTATTCGATATGGCAATATCAATATATCTAGTCCACGATACTTAATCGAATGTATCGGGTTTTGATTAAGAGCGTGTAACACCAGGCACATGCAGGCGATATAGGTTCTGGTGCCGCACCCAGCTGTCCGCTGTACTATATTAATACTTTATACCGAAGTTGTGTGCCTGTACAGTCAAGTGCAAACATATTTATCGAAAGAATCCTTATGAATGTTACTACGTTCTTATTAGTATTGCACAGAATTACTGTGCACTGGGACATATTTTTTTAATATTCATATATACACACCTTATTTTTTTCTACCTAAGTGAAATAGCGATCTTAACCCCTCGTGTGTCGCGAATATTTTTTTCTAATAGTTTCCTCGTCACTGATCAGTGCTTAGACATACGAAGGGTTAAACGGGCAAAAATTTATTTTCACATAAATACAAGAGTAGGTATAGAACAAAGAAATGCAAAATCTAAGTTTAAAAAAAATAACTAAACATAACTTATAAACAATTAAAACTAACTATAACTACAAGCAAATGATGTATACCTAAATCCAATAAAATCTAATTTTAATATATTTAAAGTAGGCACAATACAAGTCACACGAAACTTTCCAGAATAAATATCCTCAGTAAGAATTAAAATATACATATCAAATATAACGGTAAAGGATAAATAATTAAATAATAATCAATAAGTACAATATTAGATAGCCACTTCACCAAATACACCAAGGAAGGGGTAAAAAAATTGCCTAAAAAACCACGCGTGAAGTCCTAAATGAGGAAAAGGAAAGGGTCCGCTCGGGGTGGGGTACGCTCATTGAAAGTACTCGTAATGATCAAGACGACCACTCATCGGTCACTTCTAACACATCATATTCTCCCGTTCAAAGCTAATTTAGTAATGCTCCTGCAACTCTATAGAAGTAAAGTTTTATTATTGTTTCATTCATGATCATGATTAATTAACGCACTTTAAAGTTTAGACCACTGGGTTTCTCATGCCCTTTTTTATGGGGAACTACTATCTAATTCATTATAATGTACAACACAGTCAACACAGCATATTTACAAAGACTACAAAGAGAACACCCCTAAACATACTAAAATAAAAGGGTCTATAGATGACGTCATTGTTACTAGAGATTGTATTAAAAAAATAAAAAAAATGGGTTCACCTTTTTAATGGCTAATATGAGTATTATGACCACATCAAAAAAGACCAATGATAAAATAATTGGGTAAATACTGGGCAAAGTCTCTACTCTAAGGACAATTTATTTCTAGCGAGCAAATATGCAAAATTGAACTAGGTATGAGTAGTTATGTGAAACGATGCCGATGCCGGCAGCTTAATTGGATAATGTAGTTCAGAATCGATATTAAACACCTGTTGAATATATCGATATAAATAATAAATATAAATTAGGTCTTATATTGCCGTGAAAATGGCTCCAATTGGATTTAATTGGTCTAAATAAAAGCTTTAAAAGGAGTTATATTAGCTATATTAGGTGTAGCCATAATAAGTCACCTAGTGCTAAATAATTATGTTTGTAAACGATTATATTGGCGATATCTATGTAGTTAATAAATTCCTAGAATCGAGAAGTTTTATTTTAATAACGATACCCACGAGATACCGACGCGACGACCTTAGGCAAATTATTTTAACTTAAGAAAAA
>JALPQI010003992.1:0-70006 GCA_025490895.1 Thaumatotibia leucotreta
GGCCGCGCCGAGTGTGCCACTAAGAGGGATGGATATATAGTGAGCGTTGTTGCCATGCGAGAAAAATTACCCCATCATTTACCCTATTATATGAAACAATATTAAAATGTAATATCAAATATGTTTATTTAAGTGGAGTTTTAGTTTCTTAGTGTACCTTATTTAATTTAATTTACGAAATAGTATTTTAAACTGTCATAGATACGTGGCGTTTTTCAAGCAAAATATACATCTTTGCCGAATATCAATTAGATTGCATTTTAACGTATACCAACCGACAGTAGAATCCAAAAAAAGAATGTTAGCAAATATGGCTGAAATTCCATAGCATCTGACGTGTTTGAAACATATCGTGAAATACGTTCGCAGATATAATTTTAGGTTACCACTATAAATATCAATATTTTTTACTAAAAATGTATGTGAACTCTTTCAAGTTCGAAATAAAACTACGATTGTGTTTTAAAAGTGTTTTATTATGGAATAATGCAAGTTATTAGGATTGTTTACATTTTTTTGGATTCTACTGACGAATGGTGTAAACGGTTTGCGGACAGCTCATTATTGACTAGCAAAGATGCATTATTTACTTAAAAATAATACATTTTTTTTACTTTTAGGTATACACTATCTTCTACCATCCCCGACTCTCAATTTCAACTCGTCAATAATGATATATTTAGTAACTTATCGACATTCAATTAAAAAAAATATATATATCATCATCGATTTCATTAGAAGAATGAAAAATTACATGTACCTACTTACCACAAACAACATAGTACATAAACCCTCGATTACCCAAACTAGTTTGGGCAAACTTATTCGGATAATTTAAATAGGATAAGGTAAAATAAAACGACAACGTATATACAAATAACATTTAATTTACTCATAAATAATTAGAATTCTATGGAAAGAAAACATTTGCAAGTGCACCATCGGGCCAAACCACCATTTATACATTATAATAATTTTACGAACGTGGGCAACTATCATACTGAAATTACCCCAAAATTTTGGGTAATTATACCCTTCTTGCCCTGGCATCCCTCGAACAATAACAAAATCACTGAATTATTTCCCTTTTCCGAGTTAATTATGGCCAAAATGCTTTCTAATGACTAGTATTTTTATCAGTTTACATTTTAAAATGGTTTGCTAACAGTTTCATTTAGAATTAGACTGAAAAACACTATATTTACCTGCGAAAGGTTATGTCAGCAATTTTTCGCTCGTTTCTACTTTTACAGCCTAGTACTTCGCATCGCACCATATCTAGAAGATAAACACAGATGAAATTGTTCAAAATAAGCCTTGGGATAAGTTGTTTGTGTCCACTTTCACATTGAAAACATTTATTTTCACTCCCACCAGACGTCAGTGACGTATTCAACGCATTTGTCTGGCACGTAGATGCTAAGTGCCACACAAAAAATAGTGGCACAGTGATAAGGACGGACGATTATCGTTCCTTTTCACTTCCACTAGTTAAAAGTTTAATAAGACCATCCCTTTCGTTCTTGCTATTATTATTACGTTGTCAAATCCATATTAATCCTACATTCATGCTTGCGACTGACAAGCTACGACATCGTGATGCCAAGATCCAGTACTAAAGGTCCATAGCTTTGAATGACAATATCTCCGAACTTAACCACTTTGAAACACTAAGACCTTTACAGGATTATTGCCGATAGTCTAAGGAGTCACTCATTTCATTTTTCTCCCGTGTTAAGGGCCACACACTGTAGAGTGCCACAAAATGATTTGACCTCGAGTATATTATTGCTGACAAAGATTATTTTCCCAGTTCTTAGGATAAAAACAATGTTGCTTATAAATTGCTCCTGCCCGTGATGTAGGTTAAATAATTGGATCTTAATTTGTGGTTTCTTTAACATCTAACGAAATATAATTAGGTATATCCGACTAAATATTTAGCGAACGGGTTACTCACGTAATTTAAGTCGATAATTGCTCGACATGTTATGATCCATTTAAAGGGATCGAAACATGTCGAGCAATTATCAACTTAAATACGGGAGTAGCCCAGTTCGATAATATATATTGAGTTGTAATGTACATAATATGCAAAGAATAATGTTTCATCCACGTTTGCGTGCATATTTCGCGAAACCCATTATCCACTTACATTTACCGTTATCTAACTTTGTACAAAAGTGTTTAAAATAATAAAAACAATGTTACCCAAGCAAGTTAAACAGGTTTTGTCATGTTTCTAATGAACATAATTGGTGGCAAGAAAGCGTACTAAGCGTCCAATTATGTTATCTGTGTAATTCGTGATATACGGACGTAATTTGGACAAATTGTGGGGCACTATGATTGGGGTGATATGGGTCATGTTGATACGGATAGTAATTTGAAATTAAGGTATATCGTGTCGAAGTAATCAATCTCATTAGAAATAAACTCTAACCCACGAATTAATACGAAGAAAGATAAGATGGTAGTGTTTGACTCTAAAATATTCCCAAGTAAAATGAAGCGGAAAACCATACTGTGCTCCCTCTCGTACCCATATTGGCATCCCGCTTCAACTCATGGATTCGCTCGCAGCTGGACCTTAGACCAATGCCGTGGCCGACCTTAAGGTTCCCATAGAAAATTTGAATTAGCCGCTATCTTTACTACCAGATGTTGGAACTACATTAAACTATTAAGTACAATAACTAATAGAATATATGTTTATTACCAAAATTATTAACTAAACGAACCACATATCTGTGGAATAGCATGCCTATTATTGGAATGAAAGGTCCAGCGCGGTTAAACAATTAGATATAAAAATGATACAGTTGAAGAGGTGAATTCTGTAAAATTCTTCCTTTTGTCAAGTCCCACCCAGAATACTACCTTAAAAGAAGTGAAGTTTTGCAGAGACAAGGCAGGACAAGAACACATATGTTAAATCTTTTATACAAGCCTCGGGCCTGTAAAGATATATACAGGAGAAATGTTTTTAATATGAGCATTACGGTATTCAATAAGTTACCAAATGAATTGCGGACATTGTCGGGGGAATTATTTTAACCATTGTTAACAAAATGGCTGCGGGATAAATGTTTTTACAGCGTTAAGGATTATTTAAATTTTAAGGAACCGATGACATTGTATTAATTTAATTTATAATAGTATTTTTGTGACATTTGTATAATAGTAGTAGACCTGGACATTCTGTTTAATTTATAAATTGTTATTCTATAGCTTTGAAATATTTATATGCTTGCTTGCTGAATACAAGGATCTTATTAATAATTAACACCTTTAATGTACTGTATTCTGATAAATAAAGAATTTTGAATTTGAATTTGAATTTGAATTACCACGACGTTCTACTAATGAATGCAATTCGGTTTAGGACATGAATGTAGGATTAATATCGACGCTGGAAAGGAGAAATTGGATAAGCGACACAGTGCGTACTTTACAGGAGAGGCAAAAAACCGCCGAGATTTTCGAAAAAAAATGATTAAAATGAATTAGGAGGCCAAATCAAATAATTGAAGCATTATTTATGGACATAAATATGTTTTCTATGTGATGTTTTAATTTTTTAACGTATTCAAGTGTTATTTAAGGATTTACTGTCGCTTAAGCAAAATGGTCGGAAAAATTGATTCAGGTAAAATTATCTAACCAACACGTTGTAAAAGAAATAAAGAAGGTAAAAAAGTCCACCCGAGACTTACATGACAAATTCATCATGTTAAAATTATCTAACTGCCGGTGTGGCTTATTTTATATTCGGGTAAAAATATATAAATTGAAAAAAATAGCATAAATGTATCAGTAAGAAATATCCACATACTTAAAATGAGAAACTATTTTAGACTTCATAGTCAGTCATTTCAATTACAAGAGTAACATTCCGTGACTAGTAAACGAATTTACTTACACGTGAAAAAAGAAAGACACTGTTTTAGGTATTTTTATAACTTTATTCCAAAAAGTAGGTAAGTATGTGAGTAAGTAATAGTTATTGTTAAGTATTAAAAACAAATATATTTT
The DNA here is from genome assembly GCA_025490895.1 of Thaumatotibia leucotreta. Taxonomy (NCBI): domain Eukaryota; kingdom Metazoa; phylum Arthropoda; class Insecta; order Lepidoptera; family Tortricidae; genus Thaumatotibia; species Thaumatotibia leucotreta. Next base: position 4,036 of record JALPQI010003992.1, read on the forward strand.
GTTTTTCTATTTGAGATCATTTCTCTTTATTTTAAATGCATAGTGATGAATCACTATGCATTTAAGGGTTGCATCATGCATCATGTATTTTCGACTCTTTGTATATTACTATGTATTATTGACAGGACAACCCCTCTGCCAAATGTTTCTACATAACGTGACAAAGAATAAAATAGACATTTATGTATGCAAATTGTTGCTAACTTTTTTACTGACATTTCATTCATGCAAGTTAGGATAAGTGACAGTAGTATTCTAATGTAAATTCAGGTAAAAAGGGATACCTAAGCGACATATGGTTCATAAATAAATGTAGGGGTAAAAATGGATAAACGCCAATAGTTCAGATATCATAGTTAAGTAATATTGTCTAACCGTCTTTAATTTTAAATTAAGATAAAGGTAAAATTGTCCAAACGACATGAGAACATATCATACAGTCAGGTAGAAATAGCTAACCCACAAGTGATGATTAGTTGTTACACAGCAAAAATATCCAAGTAAAATTTAACCTGTCATGACAAATAGGTAAAATAATCCAAGATTCATTATGTTGAATTATATTTTATCTAATTTCCATTTTCTTAAAAGTTGTCAAAAACTAAGTCGTTTAGTAGTAAAAAATGATCGAAAGTTCTCTAAATCACCGATGGGATAAGCGACACAAAAGTTGTCAGATGGATACGAAACCTAGCTCATTCGACGCGGAAAAATTTGCCGATTCTAACGGTGTGTATAACTCAATATCTTCAAAAATGTCGCTTATCCAATTTCTCCTTTCCAGCGTCGATATGGATTTGACAACGTTATAATAATAGCAAGAACGAAAGGGATGGTCTTATGAAACTTTTTACTAGTGGAAGTGAAAAGGAACGATAATCGTCCGTCCTTATCACTGTGCCACTATTTTTTGTGTGTGTGTGCATTAGATGCTAAATGTAAGTGCCAGACAAATGCGTTGAATACGTCACTAAGTGCCACACACACAAGTATCTTCTTAGTAGTAAGTGACTATGTCTATCCCTCTTAGTGGCACACAATGTGCGGCCCCTCGGTTTAGGACCTAATCTGAATCGCGTGTGAATGACAGTTCCATAGGATAACTGTCAAAAAAAGACAAGCTGAACTTAAATTGAATCGTATTAAGAGATCATGAGGGGTCGAGAACTATGGGTGCAAAACATTAACAAAACTTTAAAATTGACATATATGGGAACACTTTAGCCAAGAAAAATATGAATATTATTGAAAAATCTGTAATAAATAATAAATATCTTGGGATATCATACACAAATCGACCTAGTCCCACGGTATGCTCTATTAAGGCTTGTGATGTGGGTACTTAACTGGCGACGATATATAGGTACATATAATAGAGAGATACATATAGATACTTACATAAATAGGCAGCCATGACCGAACAACAAAAATTTGTGATAAATAAATACACAAATAATGCCCTCGCCGGGATTCGAACCCGGAACCTCCAGCTTTGTAGGCAGGGTCACTACCAACTAGGCTATAGAGGCTGACGTACTGTACTATATACAATTTTATTCCCTATCTCGGAATCTTCAACTTACAATGTGTGGGTGTGTAGATATGTATGTATATTTTATGGATGTATGTGCTATGCCAAGTCCACTTGAAAAGTTTTGTTAAAGTTTTGCACCCATAGTTCCGACTAGAGATCATAGTCTCCCAGGCCCTAACTTGACGGAACTATCCTTCATCTCATCAACCAATTGGCGCCAATTCGCAAACAAAATGGCGGACGTCCCACGACAATCGATTAACGTATCGAGTATCGAGTGTGGCAACACATGTTCGCGTGTCAATCACTCGTACAACCGATTAACGAATTACAATGGCTACATCCATTTTATTGTGCGAAATTACACCCAATTTTAGATTTTTCGTATACTTTGAAGGCCGTATCAGGCAATTAGGCGTTCTGTCCAACATTTTAAAATATTTTATAATCAGTGACCATATATAACATGGACGTCTAACGCCAGGTCAAGAATGCCCCCAAAAGCAATTGTTCAATTGTGCCAAGATGGGCAGGACATAGCGCTTTTCATAACATTGCGCATATTTCGGCGCAACATCTTTGACAAATGTTTGTAGAATATAGCCAATCATAACTTTGATGGACCAATCATGACCATTTTTAAATGGCGGCTTAAGTTTTTATAGGTTGATATTGAAGTATTACCGTGATGCATTGAAGAGAGGGTGACACTTGTCAACTAAAATTCAGGACCGTTTTTGAAAGGCAATTTAGTATGGCGTGCAGCTTCCATGTTTTATTTGTTCGTAGTTTATAATCAATTAATCACCAAATAATAAGACCGACTACAACGGATTTCTCAAAGATTCTATATTCAAACCCTGACTTTGGTGCTAACGGGAGCATCTCGGGGTTATAGGTACCCGTTTAATTAAAAAAAAATGGGTTGACGATTCTCGTATATGTATATCGAAAAACACACATACAAAAAAAACAATTGATAACCTCCTCCTTTTTTGAAGTCTGTTAATAGTAAATTGTGCAACAAGGGAGGTAGGTACGGAATCACTAACGAGGGTGTTAGAAGCCTGACGCCGTAGGCGGAGGGCTTTTAATGACCTTACCGACCGTGATGCATACAATGTTTTTCATGACACTCACGGACAAAAAAATTAGGTTTAAGAGAAAATATTATTCTATGACATACTGACATTTCTATTACTCCCTAGAGAATTTCACTTTTCTATTACTCCCACTACGCATGCAAGCAATGGCTCGCTTAGACAGCAAGTGTGATGAAATAATACATTACGATACAAGTGTGAAAAACATGAAATTTGACACGAGTTACGAATTTCCTTTTTGCACGTGTCTCGTACGACATTTTTTAGTACAGATGGCCCTCCTAAGTTTTGGACCTGACGTAAAATGAGCCACTTCTCGCACTAGCGCGTAAATAAGGCACCATCTGTACAGATTTTAGTACTAAAATAGTACATTTTCTAACTAGTGCGGGAAAACTTTTTTTCGGTGAGGGTGAAAGTTGTAGCCCGAGTGAAACGAGGGCGACAATCACCCGAGTTAAAAAAAGTTTTTGCACGTGTAAGAGACGATTTTTTTCATAACAAGTGCGTCAAAAAGAGAAATTACCGCGCAAAGTTCGTTTTTGCGCACTAGTTAGAATAAGTATGTTTTAAATAAGTAGGTATTCTGATATCCATATAAAAACATGATTTATGGCTAAGTATGTATGTATATGTATTAACTTTACATAAACCTATCAAGACTAATTTGGTTTTTAAGTACCAACTAACACGCAATGGATTATGTAGGTACTTACCTGAATAAAGAATTTATTGTTATATTAGGTATAGTCTGGCAAACCAACCTGTCCGTAGAAAAAGCGAAAATAAAAAATATGAGCACTGAGTATTCAGTTCTATCAAATAAATGACTTGACAGCGTTATTAAAAAGTCCATCGTTAAAAAGTAAAAAAAAAAATACTTATGTCTAGATGTCTATGATTTTCCATTATGGAATTACTAAGCGATGACATAATGGATTCAGTAGTTACCTAGAGATGGCGCTTTTTTCACGCGCTAGTGCAAGAAGTAGTATTTCAGTATTCAGTATTCAGTATATTTATTGCTTTCACAGGTATACATGATGATACATTTTATTTGTTCAGCTATGAAACCCTGTAGGGCACTACAACACAATACATTACAATTAATAAACTAAGCTACTTACATTAAACAGTAGTATGTATTTTTTATGCATTTTTTACATGTAACATATAATTCAAACTTATATCTATCTCTATATTAAATATTGTAAAATACACTAATTATCTAAAAACTCCTGCAATGAATAATAACAGCTATCCACTAAATATTTTGTAAGTTTTGTATTAAACAGGGTGTTCGTCTGTTCATCTCTGATGTTCTTTGGTAGTTTATTATAAACCTTTATACACATTACATGTGGACTAGAAGCATGCATTTTCAACTTTGATGAAGGTATTGGAATTCTGTCTCTAGGGCGTAGTTTACAATTAGTGGGAATTTTTGCTACTGGGAAGAAGTGATTATATTTTCGTAAAAATTTACAAAGTTCGAATATGTATAGAGATGTCAGTGTCATAATATTAAGCTTCGGGAAATGCGGTCTGCAGCTGTCTGTTTGATTTATGTTTACTAAGATCCTTATACATTTTTTTTGTAATAAGAATAGGTCGTTAACATTTGTACTATTCCCCCATATCAAAATACCGTAACGTAGCCATGAGTGGGCAAATGCGTGGTAGGCACATAGAGCTGTTTTGAGATCAGTGTGTTTTTTTATTTCCATTAACGCGTAGGTAAAGCTCGATAATTTTGATACAATTTTTTGTATGTGGCATTTCCAGTTAATATTTGTATCGATTTCAAGTCCAAGAAGGCTTGACACGTTTATGCATTCCAGTGCTTGGTTATTATAAACAAAGTTGATATCTAAATTACTTTTTTGATGTGGTTTAAAATGCATAATTTTTGTTTTATCTAAATTTAATTCAAGGTTGTGGAGATCAAGCCAGTCAGTCACTTTAGTTAAAATATTATGTAAAATAGAGTTAAGATTATTATTAGAATTAGAATAAGGGAAAACTATAGAAATATCATCGGCAAATAAGACACAAGTGTGGTCTAGTATTTTTGGAAGCTGGTTTATATAAATTAAAAACAAAAGACACCCGAGATTACTGCCTTGTGGTATTGAGCCTAACAAATTTTTCTGTTCTGACTGTACATTTTCTATAAATCTAGTATCAGAATTATTATATTCTAATTGGACAAGCTGTGTTCGATTCGATAAGTAGGATTGGAACCATTTATGAGCAATGCCCCTTACACCAATGTTATAGAGTTTATCGAGTAGTATTTTATATGACACTTTGTCATAGGCCTTGCTCATGTCCAGTAGTACCCCGACGGCATAATCCCTATCATTAATAATATTATGTATTTCCTGAACATATTTGTAAAGGGCTAAATCAGTAGATCTATTTTTGCGAAATCCGTTTTGGTTTTCACACAAAATATTAAATTTCTCACAAAATGTGTAGAGTCTATTAGACATTATTGTTTCCAGTATTTTTGCAAATGTAGGTAATAGAGCTATAGGGCGATATTGTGCTGGATTACTAGGATCTCCTTTCTTAAAGATAGGTTTAATTATCGATAATTTGAGAAGATCTGGCATTGTACCTTCGCTGAGTGATTGATTTGCAATTAAAGTAAGGGGAATCGTTAGTTCTTCAGAACATTTTTTTATAAGAGCCGGAGGCAGCTCATCGTGGCCAGAACTTTTTTTGTTTTTAAGTTTACGTATTGCTTTGTAAATATCTATGTTGCTGATCGGGCTTAAGTAAAAAGAGTTCGTGGGTGAGTCAATATTTGTAGGAACATTAGACTTCTTTGATTGATGATTTAGTTTGCCTGGCGTCGGGGTACCTAAGGATACGAAATAATCGTTAAATGCGTTCGCGATGATATATGGATTATCTGTTAATTTATTCGATATTTTCAATGACAAATTTTTATGACTTTTTTTAGGAATTTTATTTGAGTTTTCTTTTATAATTTGCCACATTCCTTTTATCTTACTTTCGGATTTATTTATTCTTTTAATATTTTGTAATTTTTTTGCATTTTTAACAGCAATTTTTAATATTTTTTCGTATTTCTTATAGTACTTTTCGAGAATATCGTTTTTTATTGTAGTTAATAGTATTTTTAATTGTCTTTTATGTTTACACGATTTCTTTATTCCGACTGTTAGCCATTTCTTTTGGGTTTTAAATTTCAATTTAATTTTAATTTTAGGTATTGTTTTATTGAGCACTTCTGTTATTTTAGCTGAAAAATTATTGTAATTTTCATTCACATTTCGGTTTAACAAAATTATACTATCCCACTTAATTTTTTGCAGTTCAGATTTAAACATGTTTATGTTATTCTCATTATATATTCTTTTTTTAGTAAACCATGTATTATTTTTTGTTTCATGTATAGGTAAATGAAGCAAGATACCTTTATGGTCTGAAAAACCGTACTCATTTACAGAGGTTGTCATTTCTTGATCTTGAAAATTAGTGAATAATAGATCTAAACAGCTAGCACAAGACTGGGTTATGCGTGTTGGCTCTTTTATTTTTTGCTTAAAATTATGAGCCAGAAATAAATTTAAAACGGTTTGCGTGAGTTTTGAGTTGTCAAGTGCATTAATGTTAAAATCGCCACCGATAATAATATGTTTACATTTATCACCTGATGAAAGTTGTTCAAGGAGCTTTTCCAAACAATTGTAAAAAATTTGAAATTCCCTATTTCTTTGTGGCCAGTAAAGTACGATAAATATAGTGTTGCATTTTAACAGCTCAACCGCACAAATTTCGAAAATACACTCTTTACTTATTTTTACTAAATCTTGTCTGTCTATGTACTCTATATTTTCACGCAAAAATATACAAACGCCGCCGCCTTCAGTATGTTGTCTGCAGTAGCTGGATGCTAAGTTGTAACCATCTAATTGTAATAAATCTTTTTTCTTCGCCGTTATCCACGTTTCTGTGATGCAGAGGGCTTGGCATGATAGTTCTTCTGTTAGTTCCTCAAGAAGATGCAGTTTAGTCCTTATACTTTGCATGTTTTGGTATAGTGCTAGAAACTTATGTACGAAAAAACGGTTGAACGCTATCTGTACAATTTATCGTTGCTGTCGTACTATTTGTGTTTGAGATCCTTGGGTCATTAGGGTTTTCTGCATTCGTATCTTGTAGAGATATTTTAGGTGAAATTGTATAATTACGCTCATAATGATCTACTGGTTTTCTATTAATATATAACGTATTATTTTTTATAACTGCATGATGTCCTTCTTGTCTGGCTTTGTTAAGTGATTTTTTTAATGTCTGCATACCTTTCAGAGATTCTTGGTCGAGGAATTCGGAAATCCATAAGCCTGTGTTCTTGAAGTAGGCTTTGTTATCAAGTAGGTATTTTGTGACCTTTTTACTTAAGAGCTCTATCACTATAGGTCTTCTTTGGCCTTTTTTACCTATCCTGGTACAGGTTTCTATATATTCTACTAAGTTTACATTTAGGATATTTTGGAAAACGTATAGAATGCGGTCATGTAATTCAAATTCATTTTCCCAATGATTTTCTTGAAGTCCAAATAGTACAAGTTTTTTTTTATTTATTTCATAATTATATTCTAAACACTGGGTGCAATTTTTAGAGATGGTCTTATTACTTGTAGAGTCCTGGGTGAAAATGGTTGTTATTTTATTTATCTCATCAATTTCGGTCTTTAATTTCTTGTGTTCATTTTCTATGGAGGTAATAGTGTTATTTATTTTGGTAATGGCTAATTTATGGTTGGCTTGTTCGGTTATAATTGAATTACTTGTTTGCTCTAGTTCCTTCCTGAGTGCCATCATTGATTTATTTATTTCAGAGAGTAATATCTTTTTGAGCTCTGATATTAAAGACGGTTATTTTCTAGTTTTTTATCTAGAAGTTTTTCGAATTGATCTAACGTTATTGTATCGGCAGTATTTGATGATGTGGATGGACCTTGTATATATGTTTCCGAAGTAGTATCCGTGTGCAAGGTGTCTCCCAAAATACTCGTGTCATCAAAACATGGTGTGATGTTCAGTGACTGGTGGACCCTGTTTCTTAGGGTGATATTACTTGTTTCAGGATACATTTCACGGTAGCACCCCTCATCGTTGTCTCGCAAGCGGATTGGTGTATTTGTATAGCGGATTGGTGTAGTTCTTTTTACGTCAGGTCGAAATCTTCGGAAGGCCATATTTTACTGAAAAAAGTCGTACGACACACGTGCGAAAACGAAAATAGCTCGTGTCGATTTAAAGCAATCCCTTCGGCCTTGCTTTAATTCATCTCCACTCGTTTCGAACATAAAAAATGATGTTCTTGTATCTTAATATGGTGGATGGTGGATAGTATGGTCCCTACGGAAGACCAGCGCTCAAACTCATTTTGCCACTAGTTAAATTGAACATAGCGCTTTTCTTAACACCGCGCATATTTCGGCGCAACATCTATGACAAATGTTTGGCCAATCAAAACTTTGAAGTTTTTATAGGTTTTTTTTTAAATTCATTACCGCGATGCATTGAAAAGGGGGTGACTTGTAAATTAAAACTTAGGACCGTTTTTGAAAGGCAATTTAGTATGGCTATTTGTTCGTAGTCAATAAAATATATGAATTATGATGGATAGAAAGTAAGTCTACGTTAATGACACGGTGGCAGCTCATGATAAACACACTGATAGTAATTCTAACAGGTGCTCATTATATTTCCTAATATCACGAATGATTGAAGACAACCCATCATAGACTACCCACATTACAACATTACCTACGCTTTTTACTAAACTTTGAATACTGATCTCAATTGCATACTACTTTAGGGAGTTGTATCCAACAGCTGACTCACACTTTACTGCTATATCTAGATACGCCTCCTTTCTAAAAACAAAAGGAATCCATACTTACTATACTATGATTATAATTCATGCGTTAGCAATGAACTTAGGTACTTACTTTAGCTCGACTCGCATTTAAGCCTAAATTATTATTCGGCGACATAGTGTAGTCACTTATCTTATATTAGGCTTTGCCTAAGCACCATTGATAAGCGCTTGTGGCCTAGCGGTAAAACGCACGGCTGCTACGCAGCGGTCGTGAGTTCGATCCCCGGCTCGTACCAATGAGTTTATCAAAAAACTTATGTACGAAATATTATTTAATATTCACAAGTGCTTTACGGTGAAGGAAAACATCGTGAGGAAACCTGCATACACCTGCGAAGAAATTCAAGGGTGTATGTGAAGTCCCCAACAAGTACCGGGCCAGCGTTGGGACTACGCAAAATAGGCACGTATGATGTCGAGTTGCGGAAAAAAATGGCCAGATAAACAACAACAACAAGTCTACGTGCAATGGGAGGTAGATAAAGCATAACTTCATCAGGCAAGAGATTGAATTGAATGTGTGAACGTCAAATGATAAATATTACAAGCAACCTCCGGTTCCAATTCCTAGTTCCTATACCACCGACCCGAGAATTCAGTTTGAAACAGAATACTGTAATAGGTTGCTTAATAAATGTATGCCGATTATTTTTGAGGGTCAATCACTTTTTATTGTTGTTATTCTGTCACATTATCCACAGGCGGATCCAGGACTTCGTTGAGGGGAGGGGGGCATTGCCCTAATGATATGATAGTATTTATACTTAAAACAGCACCTAGGCATACCTAAGTCCAGTGTCAAGGAGGGGGGGGCAGTGCCCCCATTGCCCCCCCCCCCCTCCCCTCCGGGATCCGCGCATGATACCCAGGGGACAAAAGTGGCATAGTTTGCTAGAAGAAAGTATCCTGCAAGCTCTACTATCATGATTAGTGTGTGACCCACCTTGGAAGGGCCCCATAACTATCAAAAAAATCAAATTTTTCACAATTTTAAGGCACTGGTCTCACCGCGAGCTACTAAGCTATGAACTATGGGCTATAAACACGAACAAAAGATACGCACTCCCGTATAAAAAAAAGACATGGCGATGCTCGCCCGGCGGTGATAGCTGATAGCTGGGCGAGTGTGTACCTTTTCTTCGTGTTTATAGTCGATAGTTCATAGCTTAGTAGCTCACGGTGAGACTAGTTAGTGTCTAATGCTATTAAACTGTGAAGTTAAGGGTGATCTACGTTACCATGGCAACGAGTGATATAAAAAAAAAGATGGACTCTTGCACGCGGTCTAGTAAAGTGATCTATGCTGTATAAATGCATCCATGCGCCCACGCATGTTGCGTCACTTGAACTTGGAGGTAATCAGTTTCGGATTAAACTGTAATTGTGAGAAGTTACTAATGTTACAGTACGCTAAGCTCATGGTTACGTATTATAATGTATGTATGTACAACAATTTTGTGGAACCATACAAAACTTTTATTAAATATTTTTGTATTTTATGGAACAACTCATTTTTTTGAGTTGTGTTTTTAAAGTAGCAATACTACAATACTATGTTTATAAATATAAATATTAGATGTAATATATGTACAATACAATAACTCTTTATTGCACCTCAAAGACAAATACAAAACATATAATAAAAGTACCTACAATCTACATGTTTGAAAGAGGTAAACAAAAGGCGGTCTTATCGCTAAAAGAAGAGCGGTCGCTTAAGAAAGGCGGTCATATAGTACTTATTACGAATTTACTGTCTTAAACCTTGAGGTCACATACATTTTCAATTGAAATTATTGATATTTATTAGTATTAACGTAAAAATATATCTGCGAAAGTGTCAAAGACGTCAAATGCTATTCGTTATCAGTCATATTTGGTTACATATAGTGTAGAAATTCATAAGCCTGATGTATTCAATAAGAGAGGGTGACACTTGGCAACGTAATTTCAGCACCGTTTTTGAAACGCAATTTAGTATGGTGTGCAGCTTCCATGTTTTATTTGTTCGTAGACTTTCATACTCACACCTATACCTTAACTCCTGACTCACCCGCCCATACAAAGAAATGCCTACATACAACTATTGTTTTGAAAGTTGAGTAACTTTGTAGGATGCATTGGAGCATCTTCGGGCCAAGGGCGCAACCAAGAAAATTAGATAATTACTTGAACTTTTGAACTTTAATTACTGCCTACTTAATTTGAGTAAGATGATGGTGGAGTCATATTTAATTACCTACAATACTACAGGTTAAAATACTTCTGAATTAATAAATTGGCATCAGTACTTATATCGATAGGAATACTTCAATACAACAGATGGCTGTACCTGGCTGATCTTTTCAACATACTTTTCCTTTTGGCCGTCCATGGCTTTTAAATGTTCCCTGAAATTTCCCCACATTATTATATAAAATTTTCTGGCAAATGTTATCGTCTGTACGGCAGATATATGCCGATTATAAATGGTGATAGTTACAGTATGGCCAAAAAATAAATGCATTCCCGCGAGCGGTAAGGTTTTGGAAAGCAAAATAAGTCCCTTAAAGGATTTTTTAATAAGTAAAAATTTCAGAATTAGTGGTTCTAAGAAGTAGTAGTTATATAGTTGGCGTTTTGTATGGAGAAGTTTGAGCAAAGTCAATTTTCCATACAATGAATTTTGTGTAGGTATATTTTTTTGATGTCAAAATCAAAGTAAACAGAAGCCAGTAATATAAGACACTTCTAAGGCGTTTCATAATACAAAGTACTATACTATCACATATTTATAGCTATTCCAAACTTATGAACGAAATAAGGAAAAAAAAACAATTCTTAGCGTGAAAAAACCTTTGCACAGTGCCCTGCCGAAAACAAAAAATATATCTACGAGTATGTCACTCTTTAGAATCTAAAGTTTAGATAATAAAATTAGGGATCAACTTAAGTCTATGACCGAAAACGCCAATTTCATAGGTAATGACCCAATTGTAGGCATAGGCACGTATGTAGAAAGTAAGCAGGTATTAAAAAAAATCGACCGTTCTGATGAAACTTCCAAAAGCCTCCTAGGGGACAGGGGACCTATCTAAATCTCAAAAGGTAATTCATGGTATAGTCCATTTCAAATACGAAGACCCGATGCCACTCGAAACTTTTGTCATTTGATTGGTTCACTACAAATTGCCACGTGTCGTCCACCGATGTATGCAAAGAATATCACGCCACAAAAGGGTCTGACCAAGTATCTTTTGTCATCACTGATCCTATTGTTGACGCCTAATGACTTTGCCAAGTGGAATCGCGCCTTCGTATTTGAAATGGACTATAACCATGCAGGTATACTATCTATTGACAATGTTCTCAAGTAACCAACCCACATACCACATACAGGTATTGTTTCGTGATTGGGCAATGCATTTGTAGGATGCACTCATCTATTATTGGTACCATCAGGCCAAGGTGAAAGACATTCTATAATTATCATATTACCATTCTACGGTTTATTGTTATTAATAGACAAGGATTAGGAGGCTGTTGGGTGTTTAATTTGTTACGTAGGTATTTGTGTGAGTCAGTTTCTAAATATGATTTCTATCGATTTGAGGATTGGAACCGTGTTATATTGGTACGTATCAAACCCCTTACCTAATATTAATTTGGTTATTTACTATACATATAGGGCAGATACCATAAAATGAGTTTAGGCTAGGGGCGAGTCAGTCTGCGTTTCCGCCGCACCGGTATACGCCATGATATTTGAAATGTAGTGTACCAGGTGTTATTTTACCATGATAACAAGTATGTCAATTGTAAAATATCACATTTACTGACGTCACATGCCTCCGTAGGCTACAGCTACCGCATAGTATCGGACGGTCCACGTTCTTGTTGGCCACCAACATAAAATTATTATTAATAACGTTATTACGTCATTAATAAACTTCTTTTTACTTTCCGACAGACTTGACAGAGTCTACGAACAAATAAAACATGGAAGCCGCACGCCATATTAAATTTCCTTTCAAAAACGGTCCTGAATTTTAGTTGACAAGTGTTAATACCCTCTCTTCAATGCATCACGGTAATTAATTTCAATATCAACCTATATAAACTTAAACCGCCATTAGTTAAAAATTGTTGTGATTGGTCCATCAAAGTTTTGATTGGCTATATTCTATAAACATTTGTCAAAGACGTTGCACCGAAATAAATATGCGCGGTGTTAAGAAAAGCGCTACAGCCTGGCAAAAAAGAGTAGAAATTAAAAAGTGGCAATATTGTAGTGTCGTCCCGTTTTCTCACGCATATTGATTTGAAAGGGACGACACTACGATGTTGCTATTTTTTAATTTCTACTCTTTTTTGCTAAGCTGTATGTCCTGCCCATCTTGGCACAATTGAACAATTGGTTTAATGGGGGCATTTTTGAGCTGGCGTTAGACGTCCATGCTATATATGGTCGCAGGACAGAGTACTATTGTAAATAAATAAATATCATGCCCTAATTTCTAATAAGTTAGTTTCTACTTCTACAAACCGCTGGCAGTGTAAGGGTGAGGCCACAAGTACACGCGGAGGGCGGGCTGCGGTTTGTGCCTACACTTTACTGGAGAAAGTAGAAACGCTTGTGTTTCAATGCAATCATAATCGTACTGTAGAGTTTAGTATTCGAATAAAACTAAAAGGTAAGTACTTGATGTAAAACATGCATTGTTTTTATGACACTAGTTTTTTTGGGGTTAAACCTAATCTGAGAAACAACATTTAGGGGTTTTTGTCGTACCCGAAATTGTAGTAAGCACTGATACATGATATTTGAATAACGACATAATCCGCAGGTCTCTTGCCACGATCAACGTACCTGCTCTTCTTGAGCCTACTGGTATTATTAGAGATGATGGTAAGAGACCTGATGGTGTGTCTTTGATCTATTAGCTACGTAAAAATATTTCTGCTAACGTGTTTCAAGTGTCAAATACGTCAAATGCTATGGAAAGTCAGCCATATTGTTTCCATTTTTTTATTCTACAAATGATTGGTATACCTACGTAATCTATTCTTTTCATGATTTATGAAGATAATAAATAAATAGAAACTATACTACTTCCTCGCACACGCATCAGTATTGCGATACAGCGAGAAAATGGCGCCAGCATCCTCGGTAGGTACAATGCCACAAGGGTCAATCTTAGATAAAGGTTAGACCTAATGTTAAATTCCACAAAAAAAACTACTTTTTTAATACTTTTTAACATTTCCAATACTTTTTATCGTAACAACAATTAGTTAAAATTAATTTTTTAAATGATTTTCTTAGGGACAGGTTTTTTCGTCAAGTCTAATCTTATTTTTTGATTGCCAGGCAAAAGGTGTGGTAATATTAGAACACATTGTAGTAGCATTGTAATCAAAAATAAGTTTTATGGCGAGTTACGTCGAAAAACTTATTTCGAAAAAAGGTTAATTATCTCTGGAACCCAGCCGAATCGAGGAAAATTTTAAATACTCTAAATATGCTCAGGAAGTCAGCATTAAAATCTTTCGGAATGCTCACGAGCACCGTGTATAGTATAGTAGACTCGGTCGGTAGCGGGAAGGTGCGTCGTTCCGTTCCACATGTATAGTTTATATATGTATATAAATTGTACAGTTTTGCTAATGTGAAGGTAGGTTTACACCAAACGAGCAAATGCTCAGTCTATCCCCCACTCTACGAAATCTACGAATTTCGACGAATTACGTTTTGTGTAACGAACGAATTTCGTAGAGTAGGATACAATGAGCATTCGCTCGTTTGGTGTCATCATCATCATCATCATCATATCAGCCGAAAGACGTCCACTGCTGAACATAGGCCTCCCCCAAAGATTGCTACAATGACCGGTCCTGCGCCACCCGCATCCAGCGGACTCCTGCAACCTTCACCAGGTCATCAGTCCACCTTGTGGGGGGCCTACCCACGCTACGCTACGTTTGGTGTAAATCCACCTTGATATGCTAGACTTGGTCATCACCGGCCTAAAAGAGTTGCTTTTCGTTCTGTTACATATAGTAGTTTTCTACATCATACAGCACTCAAGTCATCGTCCAAGCAGGTCCTTAACCCGCGGGGCGAGGGCTGTAATTGTCGCTGAACCATTGAGCTATACTGCGCTTAATTGGTACGGCCCAAGTGTCAGGAGATCGTCCTTTCAATGATATGCTAAATTTGCTGAAAATCTCATGTAACGCCGGTTAGATTAGACGTAAGTAATATATGCATCTTGAACTTTCACATTACGCATGGTTTCTTCTTTTTCATGTTTTTCGTTTTCAATTCAATTGGTGCAGAGTATCCTCTCCAAATTGGGGGTAGGCACTAAGCGTAAATATTGTTGTTTTATATATTTACAAAGCACGTACACCAGAAAAAAAAAATCGCGGTGACATGCCTTATCAAACATGTGACCAAACATCGGAAAGGCCAATTGTCAAATATATACCACAAGTGTCAATGAGAAATGTTGACCACCTTAGCTCTATATAATTTATTTCATTAAAACACACAAAATTACACCACAAACATACCCACATTAATATAAAAATTTGATATATTTATATTCAAAACTACAATTTTTTATATTTACCTATATCTAAGTCTCAATTCCTGATATTGACCCTCCTAGTAATTTGGATTTCGTTGTGGCTTTGACTATCGTATTATTCCCGAGTGGAAAAAGTTTGAAACCTCCACGAATGTTCAAAAATAACTTGTAGGAAAATAAAATGAAATGAATACCATTTAAAAAATCTCCAAACGTAAACGATAAATGAAACATTTAAAACTGGCACATTAAAAAAATTACCTTCCCCAAAATAAATAAATAAATATCTTGGAATATCTTATACAAAACGACTTAGTCCCACGGTAAACTCAATTAAGGCTTGTGATGTAGGTAGGTACCAAGAGACGATATATATAATAGATAGATACTAATTTGATGTAAATGAATATGACTGAATATTATTGTTGGTATTTATTGTTACAAATGTACTTTTTGTTTATATTACTATATAAAAAAATTTGATGACAAATTACATGTAATATTACAAATATTAGGAATAAAGAATATGAATATGAATACGTATAAATACTTCCACGCCACGACCAAGGAACAATTATTTGTGATTAAACCGCCGGGATTAAAACCCGGTATCTCCAGTTTCGTGGGCAGAGTCACTACCAACACAACTAAGCTACGAAGACTGACAACATAATACATAGCACCTAGGTTGCCAGCTTCGGAGAGAGGGTGAAGTCATTTCTCACCTTCTGTACAAATTATTTGTGCCAAATAGCCAAGACTTGTTGGAGCTACTGCGAACCACAGAAGTTTTCAGTAGTGCCATCAAAATGGAGTTTGGTGTCGATAAGTGTGCGGTTATGCATGTGCAGCGGGGGAAAGTAGTCAATTCAACAAATTTACAGCTTTCTGAGACAATGTCGTTTAGATCTATCTCGGAAGCAGAAACCTATAAATACCTTGGTATGTCACAGTCTTTGGGTATTGAAGATATGGGAATTAGACAGGCGGTGAAGGAGCGCTTTTTCAGCCGGCTCACAAAAGTACTTAACAGTCTTTCGTCAGGAGGCAACAAAGCATAGCACAAGGAAACTGTAGCCCGTCCGTTTCCGCCTCCGCTGCCGCTCCCGCCTATGCCTTACGCCTGCGCACCCGCGCGTAGCGGGCGAAAGTGCGCGCGCGCCACGTAACGCGGCCCTACTTGACCACCCATTAGATACCATGTGGCAAACTAGCATCCAGTAGCCAGTGGCCGTGTGGTGGCAGTAAGAATACATTTGTCACCACCCCAACTCTTCCCGCGGGTGTCGTAAGAGTCGACTAAGCGATTGAAGTGTCACTGACCTGTTTGATAAAATATTGATGATGGACAGCAGTGACCAAGCGACGATAAATATAATATTTTGGATAAATATAATTTATAGGTATACAAATTGAGTACATAATTTAGGCACTTTTGCACCGGGAATGAGAAGAGGGGTAGGGGGAAATGAATGAATTGTATTTTCATTTAAATGTGTATCATATATTTTACCTAAATAAGCTTCCTTTAAATTTAACGGAAATAAAAAAAATGGTAGGTACATAAATAAATACCTTGCCGTGATTTTAACTCAGTACCTCCAGCTTTGTAGGCAGGGTTTTATAGGATAGTCTAAGTAGGCCATCCCGTTCGTATAGGTACTCGCGTATTGATGCGAGGGATTTGTTTTATACCTATGCACATGCAGTGATATCATATTAAATTCCACTTATCAACTTGCCCCATTACAAACTGCTCAACTAGCCCTTAAAGTTATTTTATCACAAAAAAAACATTTAGGAGATGTGCTGGTATTACAATTCGATAATCATTTTAAATTGGCTGTTAATGTCAACGGATTTTACTGGTAGAACTTATAATCGTAAATCCAAGCGAAATATATAAACCTCAATATTTTACTTTTAAGATCAAAAATAATATTTTTCAAAAAGAATAATTTATTTATTATATAAATGATTCTTGCCGTCTTGTCGTACATTGTGATATATTTGTGTGTTAATTTTCACTAGACCTCTTTTCTGCATTTAAAAGACGTTCCAAGACACAGCTCTTACCATGTCAGGGAGTATTGGGATCCTCGGAGTCGACATTTCCAACGACGTCCAATTCCAATGTCACCTAGAGGGAAAAGCTACGCTGGCATCCAAAAAACTCGGTGTGCTCAATAAAGCGAGGGGATACTTTACTCCGGCGCAAAGACTTCTGTTATATAAGTCTCAAATCAGACCCCATATGGAGTATTGCTATCACCTTTGGGCAGGAGCACCTGTATACCAGCTTGCACCCTTTGACTCGGTTCAGAGACGAGCTGTCCGAATAGTCGACGATCCCAGACTCACAGGCGGTATTGAACCCTTAAGTCTAAGGAGAGACTTCGCCTCCTTATGTGTGTTCTATCGTCTGTACAATGGGTTGTGCTCTGAAGGACTGTTCGACATGATGCCAACGTCCACTTTTCATCATCGCACCGCTCGCCACCGACTGGGCGCTCATCTTCACACCTTGCAACCTAAATGGTCGCGCACGGTGCGGTTTCAGAGGAACTTCCTCCCGCGGACGGGCCGTCTGTGGAATGAGCTCCCTACCGAGGTTTTCCCGTTGGACTACAGTATGGGGTTCTTCAAAAGAGGAGTGTACAAGTTCTTATTGGGTCGGCAACGCGCATGTGACACCCCTGGGGTTACAGGCGCCCATAGGCTACGGTGACTGCTTTCCATCAGCCGTATGCTTGTTTGCCACCGACGTGGTATAAAAAAATGTCCCAGCGTAGCTTGTGCAGTTTCCAAGATATTTCAGTTGTTCAAGTTACCCGTCTGCTCAACTTCAAAGACGCGAGCTTCAAAAACATACAAGCTATTTCAGCCCTGTACAATGCATTGGTAAGAAGCCAATTAGAATTCAATGCTGCAATATGGTCTCCACACGAAGAAAAGTACAAACTGATGATGGAAAGGATACAGAATAAGTATCTGTATTGGAAGCTTTACGGCGTCTACCCTTTCTATCCATTGATGTATCCCACGCTGTTCGTTATAGGCATGGTGGGGTACAGTAAATTGGAAACACGTAGGGAGTTGTCTCTCACGTGCTGCCTGGCACGGATTTTGCGGGGGAACATTTGCGAGCCATTCATATTGCAGCAGCTGTGCTTGTGTGTGCCAGATGGGTATGCGGGGCGGCGCCGGCGGCCGAGGCTCCTGGTGGAACCGCTTGGCAAAACGAATTTGCTTCGAAAGGCGCCTCTAAACCGGTCCATTCGTATACTAAATCTAGTTGCTGTACAAATAGACATTTTTAATTGTTCTATGTCCGAATTTGTAAAAGTATGTTTATGTGTTGTGTGTAGAAATTGTAATAGATAAAGAATTAGTCAATAAGGCACTATTGCATTAGGTTAAGCCTGTAATGATAGTTGCTTGTTCAAATAAATAAAAATAAATAAATAAAAATAAATAAAAACTTGCCCCTTTGGTAGAGATACCCAATATTCCTAATTATTGTGTCCCTTCGGTACAATGCTAGTATCAACTGCAACCCATGTCTTTAAGCAATTCATTTTGACCTTACAACGTCACACAAATAAAATAACCAGCATTTTCCAAGATTCGTCACAAATTACTCGACCTTTACAAAATTACCGTGTAAACAGCTTTGGACGTAATTTACATTTGACCCTAGACACTGTGTGAGAATTGAAGGCATTTGATAACAAGGCACACTTATATATATCACGTGCCTCCAAATCCGAACTCTAGACGAACTGGCGACTTGTACAAAACAAGTTATTAATTTAAATAGCTTTGACAAAGTCTAAACTTGAGTGACAAATTATTTTGATAAGCTCTGCTTAGAGACGAGAAAATAATAAGAACTCGTATTACCAACCTCAGGCAAGGGCATTATTTTATTTTATTTTCTTTACTGGGGAATAAAACAGACGTAAACTAATAACATGATACGTGCAAGATAAACAACAATATTTATAGCTTATATAACTTATATCCTACGACAACTCCCACTAAGATTTTAAACAGGTATTGCATGGCATTATTTTCGGAACATGTTCAACTAATCTACAAAAACTATTTTAGTATACTTATATTTACTGTACTTATTTCATTTACTGTATTTTGAATTTTGTTTAACTTTGTTTACTGTATTTTTTCTACTCTTTTATATTTATATGTTTTAATTTTAGTAAATACACAAATATTTATAATATTGTAATGGGTCTATTGCCTGAATAAAGAAATATTCATTTATTCATTATATAACTAAAAACTACACATTTTGACAATGAAATAGCTATGATAACAAGGCATGCAACACGTACGTATTATAACAGTAGGTTGACTTTTCGCTTAAAATTGTCTCGCGTACAATTAAATATGTCGACCGAGGCAGGCATTTCATTTATGTATCTATTTATCACAAGTATTTGTTCCTTAGTCCGGACTGTCTATGTATTCAAGTATTTATAAAGATGAAAGATGTCGCTACCAAAGTAAGTCTATCTACATGACCTCAGAACAGCTAAAGTTTGGCCGATGTATGAAAATTCCCGTGTGTGTTTTAAACACAAAACCCGTAGACTTATTCATACTAACATATTTCTCGTCGTGTGTCTTTCGTCACGCCGCCATAGCGAATTGAAACTTAAAATTTTCAAATTTCTTTAAGCATTTTTAAATTTCAAGTTGAAAAAGCTCCTAATTTATGGAGCAAAACATGTCGAACATTTTTTGTCTTTAGGTACATTCAAAACGAGCATTCGCTATTCTAACCCCCTGCTCTAAGAAATTCGATAGTTACACAAAACGTGATTCGTTGATTTCGTAGAGTGGGGGATAGAATAGCGAATGCTCGTTTGGTCTGAATGCACATTTAAAAAAGGTGATTGAAAGAACACATAATGTATTAGTAAATTTGTCTCTGACAATTAAAAAAAAACGTCGTAGAAATAAGGCTTCTAACAATCGTTTTCACACATTTATTGTAATTCGGTTGCCTCCAAGGCCGAATCCTTGAAGCTACGCTAAGGGCTTAGCGGGTTTCGCGAACGATATCGCTTTCTGGCGAACTTTAGCTCAACTGTATCGTTGGCTGAAAGAAAAGTTGTTTTATAGGATTAACGACCTGTTTTGCATGTAAATAGTACTAAGTGGAATTTAGATAACTGTATAATTAATGTAGTTGAGTTTAGTTAAGTAAATATTTGTATGGTGAAATAGCACAATATGTTTTAAGTATACAGATTTATGTTGACCATACCATCTTATTGTACGTTATTTGAAGCTAATAAAGGATTATTATTTGTATCTCGCTTTAATCACGGGCCTATAATTGAAATGTAATGAAATAAATTTGTTAGCGCAAAACATAACTTAAAATTATATTACCTACATTAAAAGCAACGATCCCGGTTCTTTAGTAATTAATTCATTATTATTATTGCGAAAGGTAACCATTGTATCGAAAATAATATTGGGCTGTATGGAGTATATTTGGAAAACATGATAAAGGCATTGTATTACTACAATCTAGTTCATTACTAGGTACAATCTAGTATATTGCTACAATCTAGTTCCTTAGGTTCCACAATATGATTCATATAATGCAAGTAAGAATAACACTGGAATAATAAGTGGTATGTAGGTCACGGCATAATATGTGATGGTACCCATAGTATTAGGTATAATGTAAAATTTCAGATTTTTATGGATAGTATTTTATACGCGGTGTTTTCTGAGTCGCTAATAACCTTGCACACGCGGTATACAGTGTGTGGCCTACAACCGGGGCGAAAATTTAAATGGTGCATTAATAAGCTAAGCAACAATCATTTCCACATAAGTATAGTCATTAAATTTTTTTTTATTTGTTGCATTTTTTTCCCTTGGAAATTTTGTTATTATGGGTTCTTTTACTTGACTTAAAAATTATAATAACTTATCATTTTTGTAACATTGAAAAAAGTACAAAAATTTTAAAAAAATGTACCAAATTTGTGTAAAAATAAAACCAAAATAACTATTATGACTCAGTACCTGGTATACTATCTTGATGTCTTGCGACTGACAAGCTACGATATCGTGATGCCGAGATCCAGTACTTCGGGTCCATAACTTTGAATAACAATATCTCCAAACTTATCAATTTTTAAACATCGGGACCTTTACAGGATTATTGCGGATAGCCTAAGAAGTCACCCATTTCATTTTTCTCCCGTGTTCAAGGCCACACACTATATACAGGGTTACTTTTTCACCAGTACAATAAATCAACATCCGGAATAGTAGTCCAACTATTACGGATGTTGATTTATTGTACTGGTACCCGATACTAGCATTTTTTGTTACTCCTCCTTTGGAACAAAAAAACTAAAATACTTACTATTGTTCGAACTTATCCGCAAATCTAACAAGAAATGTGGACGTATTACGCATCTATCGACGTGCATAACTAGTAAAACTCACGAACTGTCAACTGTTTGCTTAAAATGTCATCTCACGCGACATGGCGGGTTCGAATCACCACTTCCCGCCGCGTTCGTCATACCGCACCGTTGACACCTTGTAATTAGTGCACCCATTATATTACATTTGCAATATTTGCATGAAGGATAAATTAATAAAACATTTAAAAAAATATATTTTTATTTGATAAATGTGATCTATTATCGATACCAATCATATTATGGTAAAAAATATTTTACCGGTGAAAAAGTAATACATATAAGTCTTACTGAACAACTTTTAGAATAGAACCAACCCCGAATTAAAAATAGACTTTCATACATATTGTGGTAACGTGATCTCAACATTTTGTATGGGAAGATGTTTTTTTTTGCTATTTTTGAGTTAGTCCCATTACAAAATTTGTTCAGTATTACTTATATAATACAGTGTGTGCATGGTTTATAATTTAGATTTTTTCACTATATTACCACATAGTCTGAAACAAAGTTACTTCCCGCTGTTTGTCCCTAAATATGCTTATATCTTTAAAACTACTCAACGGATTTTTATGCATTTTTGATACATAAAGTAATTAAAAAGGTTTTAGTATCAGTTCTGTAGGTACCCGTGCAAAACCGGGGTGAGCGATTGTATTATATAATAGCAATCATGGTGGTTACCTACATGCGTTTTATACATTCTTCCGATCCTTATCTCCATCCTAACAATCCTAACTAGGTCACATTTATATTCACTAAACCGAAACCAGCCAATTACAACAAACCTCTATTAATTACCCACAATTCGTTCCACCGGAGACTATGTCAGTCAGACACCGCATTATTATAAAAGTTGCTATTGAGAACATTCTGTTTGAGTTTATGCTTCCAACAGTTGACGATCGCGAAGTTTGGCGTTTGCGATCTCCTAATTATGAGTAAATGGTATCATTAAATCATAATTTAGGAGTTAGGTACCGCGAGGATTACACATGAAACAATACTATGGAAAATGGATAAATTCGCGTATATTCATTGAATTTAACTTCATCCCGACGTTTTGAACACTTTACAGGGTTTGTTGTCTGCGGGCGACTGACAATGGAGGAAATTCAATCACAATCTATACGCGAGTTTATCTGTTTTCCTAAAACTAAGGAATTAGAAGTAGGAGTAGGAGGAGGATTTTAATTAGGAGTTTTTTTTCGTTATTCCTTGGTTGTCTCCATAGTGAAAGTAGCTAAGCGTGACCGTCCCTAATACCATGTTCACTCTTAGTTCACGACCCTGATGTCACCCTGTATTGCTATGTAAAATATGAGTGACAACATGTAGCTACAATCTACTTCATGAAACATGTGTAGTAATTGTAAGTGGATAAGGCTGTTACTTTTAGTAAGACCACTAGGTACGCTCGAGGAAATCGGATGTTCAACTGTTTAAAGCTCACTTTACATAGGACGTGCTTAGTACATATAACACAACTAATTTAACTGGAAGTGCTCCAATTTCCTCGACTGTACAAATGCAATGCCAAGCTCTCGATGATTCGTCTATACTTGAAGTGGTCTGTGTATATAGATAAAAAGTGTTCGCTCAACCGAACCCTAATGCCAAGGCGATGGATAAAGTAATAATTAAATCATTTTCGCATTTTTCGAACGATCAAGTAATTAATATTTGCAATAAATAAAATTGCTATAATTGCGTGAAAAAACATTCTCTTTCGCATTTCGTTAAGCTGGGTAATTGGTTAAATAACATTTTTATTTGTTTAAATTTATTTGACTTTGACCTCAAATGCATGGTTTTAGTAAATGCAGATTTCGTAATAGGACATTTAAGTAAATACCTACATTCTGCGATGTGCTGCAAGTATTTTTTCCTGAAATGTGACACATTTTTGTCAAGTATTTTTTTAAATAATACCATACATTTGAACTTACTATTGAACTCTTAACTAATCACTCACTATGTATGAGGGGTCAAGTTTTTTAAAGATATTTCGATGTTGGTACAGTCGACGTCAAAGATATCGTAATGGTTTAGGTGCCAAAAATATATTTACATGACTTCATTGCTTGACATTAAGGTCGTGTAAATATATATTTGGCACCTAAACAGTAATGATATCTTTGACGTCGATTTATATCTTTAAATAATAATATACAGCTTGGCAAAAAAGAGTAGAAATTAAAAAGTAGCAACATCGAAGTGTTGTCCCTTTCAAATCAATATGCGTGAGAAAACGGGACGACACTACAATGTTGCCACTTTTTAATCTCTACTCTTTTTTTGCCTGGCTATACTGAAAGATCATCGTAATGGTTGGTAGACTCGGTCGGTAGCGGGAAGGATCGTCGTTCCGTTACATCACAAGCCTTAATTGAGCTTACCGTAGGACTGGGTCGATTTATGTAAGATGTCCCAAGATATTTATTTCTAAAAGTCGAGTGTCGAATTCGCCCCCGCGCCCGCTAGCCCCCGCGCCGGCTAGGCCCCGAGGTCACTCGCCACTGGCCAGAAGTCACGTGGAACGATAAATGGCTAGTAGGGACATGCAATAGCTTTCTATAGCGTATATCGTTGTTTTCGTACACATATCAAATTATTAAGAACTTATTACGCATGAAATAAAACTATGAAAAATGACTGGTCAGTCATCCGCAGACCACGAACCCTGTAAAGTGTTCGAAACGTCGGGATGAAGTTAAAATTAGTTAATATACGCGAGTTTATCCGTTTTCATAGTTTTATTTCATGTGTAATCCTCGCATGTAACCGAAGAAAATATTTTGTATATTACGATAAAACCGCCATAGGGTCTATTGCCAAAAAATTGTAAGTAAATAATTAAAGGCTTTTAATGAAAACAAAATTTAACCCACATCACAAGCCTTAATTGAGCTTACCGTGGGACTAGGTCGATTTGTGTAAGATGTCCCAAGATATTATTTTATTTTTATTTTTTATATTCATTGGAAGAGATTTTTTTACATGAATTCATTTATGCTTTGACAAGCAAAAGTTTAAATAGGTAGTACATTATCACACAAATGCGAAAAGAAATTCGTAACTCGTGTCGATTTAAAACACTCCCTTTGATCGTGTTTTAATTTATCGTCACTCGTTTCGATCTGACAAAAAATTAACCATTTCTCGCACTAGTGCGTAAAAAAACACCAACTGTACTGAAAAGGTTAATTAATGCTATCGTTTTCTTTATTAGAGTTCTGAAGCCGAACTGGAACCCTTAAAGTTAAATTACTCACCCAAATTACCCACAATGAAAATAAAAGAACAACCATAGTCATATTCATATACAATGAACTTAAAATTCACACAATTGCGCATCATAAAACAATCGTCCAAGTTGCTGACCTAACCCTGCCTAGTCATCTAAGTTGACTTACAATGACTTCTGACTTTTTAACTCATACTTGACTCACTGACCGAAACTACGAAAAACTGGTAACAAAGAAAATTAAGGACAAACAACGATGGAATAATGCTGTCTGTAGGCGGATTTCGATTTTATATTCTCTGTTTGATCTGAGAACCGACCGTGAACATTATTAACTGTAAAATATCTGTCTCTGTCTCTGTCACGTGTGGTGACGGCAGTAAGAATACATATGTCACCACCCCAACTCCTCCTGCGGGTGTCGTAAGAGTCGACTAAGGGATTGAATTGTCACTGACCATTATTTGATAACAGATTGATGATGGGCAGCAGCGTCATCATAGTGGACACATTACTGCGATCGCCAATCCACTTGCCCAGCGTGGCGATTATGGGCATTTACCTCCTAATGCGTCTATAAGCATAGTTAATAGGAGAGGCCTACGTCCAGCAGTGGACTATCATAGGCTGATAATGCGATGATGCGAACAGCTTCTAGATTTTTTAAGCATTATCAATCCGTGACTGAGTGTGCTTACCATGAGTTGGCGCCGCACTATTAACGCGGATTTACTTTTTATGCATCTCGCACGTACTCATGTACTTTCCTATTGGTGCGAGCGAGACAGATAAAAAGTATGTCCGCGTTAATTCCGCGGCGCCAGCTCCAAGGTATGGCTACAGGATATTTAGACATTATTAAAAATTACGTCACACTTAGATAGTAAATGCATTTGCATTATTTTAGGTTTTAAGGCATACAAATAATGCAAACCATATTTTTGTATCATTATTGGTGCTACAAAAACATAGTATACTAGGGTTTGTACTAGTGACAAATCCGTAGGGCTTAAATTTAATTGAGTTGGAAAATGGAAGCCGCGTACTTGATGCAAGTGTGAATGGCACTTGACGATAAAAACTCCATCATACCTATGCCTTCATTGTCAAACAGGGCAAAGTGGATAAAGAAGACGACGAAAACAGACCCTTCCATCAGATGGGTATAATAATTGCCAAGGACAGAGAGAAAGAGAGATCCTTATAGGATTGTGTTAAAACTGGGGGGTAATGAAATAAACGCATGACGTACTAATGCGATTCAGTTTAGGGACCGAGACAGAGATATACGACTCGTATAGCCTTGTCCCTTTCTCTCGACCCAAACTGAATTGCATTAGTACGTCATGGTCATGGTTACCCCTCTGATAAATCAAATAGAGGTGTTAAAGTTCGAGCCAGCCTTACGTAATTGGTTTAGGGTGCTGATAAAACACAAGTGTTTTCGCGTGACTTTGGTTTTGTTTACGAATGAGGATTGATTAAAATGCCAATTTAGTTCTTCAGGTTCGTAAAGGAAATTAGTTGTAATTCACTGAATTTTAGCCGAGTAGGTTATTAGTGGGTACAGTACATAATATACACACCGTGCTTTTTTTAATTTCGTTAAATTGAAGAGGCTGCTTGCTACGTTAATTGGAGCTATATAGCTTTTAGTCGAACGCGAGAAAAAAAAAATAAAAGTCAAAATAAAGGTGTAAAGGTAATGTAATAAAGGTTGCAATACACTTGTTCAGTCATTAAACTTATTTCTTTAATAACTCAGTAACAGTAAGAGTTGAGATACTAGTTTCTTAGAGAAATTGATTATTTTTGACCTAAATAAGCTTCTATTTAATTTAACGGAAATCAATAAAAAGAAAAAGAAGAAGAAGAAAGAAAAACATTTATTTGTGACGCTTACAGTACAAACATAAACAGGACGACATAGGAAATAAAAAAATAAAATGTAAATAAAAGAAAGTAAGTGGTGTGTGCATCACAAAATGGACCCAACTCAGCATATTGCCGACTAAGAAATCGACGCTGGTCTTCCGTAGGTGTAAAAACACGGTGTATTTAGGGTAGTAAGGGCCTAAGGCCCTCTGTAGCCGTAGCCGCCATATAGAGCTCATGATAGAGCTACTAGTCTACCGCGCATTTTGAAAAACGTAAATATTACTTTTTATTTTTTGACTCACGGTAGACAGATCGTCGAGATATTAGAAATGCTAGGTATAATTATTTGTACTTTACTGTCAGTTCAAATTTGTACCATAAATAGGTACAGCTGAACTTATATTTTCTTAGACGTTACCATTTTTACAAGTGTACCGTTGAACCTTTGAGTTATTTTCACATGTCTGTCCCCTACATTGCAATGCGTCTCAAGGAATTCACTGTATACATTTGAATACCTATTATATTAAAACAAAAGGAACATGTACGGTGTACGCCGCGCCGTATGACAGTAAGAATACATTTGTCACCACCCCAACTCTTTCCATGGGTGCCGAAAGAGCCGACTAAGGGATTGAAGTGTCACTGGCTATTTACATATTTAATAATATTTATCTTAGATAAATGTTGGGCACCAGCATCATTATAGTGGATGGACACACTGCTGCGATCTTCAACCCACTTGCCCAGCGTGGCGATTATGGGCATTTACCTCCTAATGCGTCGGTACGCATTGGCTAAGGAGGCCGTTTTCCAGCAATACACTTATACATTGTGTGGCCTACAACCGGGGTGAAAATTTAAATGGTGCATTAATAAGCTAAGCAACAATCATTTCAACGTATAAGTATAGTAATTTAAGATTTCTTTTTTTTTTGCATTTTGTGTTTTTGGAAGTTTTGTTATTATGGGTTCTTTTAAGTACTTGACTTAAAAGTTATTAACTTATCATTTTTGAAACATTGAAAAATGTACAAAAACTTTTAAAAAAACGTACCAAATTAGTGTCAAAATAAAACCAAAATAACTATTATGACTACCTGGTATACTATCTTGATATCTTGCGACTGACAAGCTACGATATCGTGATGCCGAGATCCAGTACTTCGGGTCCATAACTTTGAATAACAATATCTCCAAACTTATCAAATTTGAAACATCGTGACCTTTACAGGATTATTGCGGATAGCCTAAGGAGTCACCCATTTCATTTTTCTCCCGTGTTTAAGGCCACACACTGTATAGGCTGATGATGTGTATGTGCAATGTGATGTATGAAAGCGATGAATAAATATATGTTTGTAACACAGATGTCATATATACCATAGGTCAAGCAAACGAATCTACTTAGCGTGTCAAATGAACTCAGTAAAATCTACTGCGTTGTCCGTCTTTAATCGCAGCTTGCAGCTTTCGACCGTCTGAATTTTGTAAGTTGAAGTGAACAAAAACATTAATAATGCCTCCTTAAGTTATATTAATTGCAACAACACAAAAAAATATGAATACTCAAGGGCCTGAGACATATTTAAAATCATAGGCAAGTAACAACTTCAGTACAAAACCTGACACGCTCGGCCGCCATACGAATGAATGAACTTGTTTCTTCTATCCCAATCTAATTCTGTGGTTTGTAACATGTTTTTCTCTTTTCAGTGTGGTGCCAACATCGAAGCGGAAAAAGGAGTCCTCATTCGCGATAATAACGGAGACTCCTGTGGCGTCCCGACCCTCCAGCCCTCGGTCTTTGCCCCTCGAGACTAGGACCGGAAGAGTGTCTCCTTTCAAAGGTATTCTTTCCTTAAATAGAAAAATAAAAAATAATAATATTTCAGCCTATGTAATGTCCCACTGCTGGGCACAGGCCTCCCCTCATATATGAGAGGGATTGGGCTATAGTCCTCACGCTGGCCCTGAGCGGGTTGGGAACTTCACATACACCTTTGAATTTCTTCGCGGATGAATGCAGGTTTCCTCACGATGTTTTTCTTCACCGAAAGCTAATGGTAAATATCATCTGATATTCCGTACATAAGTTTCGGAAAAACTCATTGGTACGAGCCAGGATTTGAACCCACGACCTCCGGATTGAAAGTCAAACGTCTAAACCACTGAGCCACCACCGCTTACTTCCTTCCTTAAATAGATGCTTCTTTATTAAAGACATAGGAGTAGCAATGTACAAGTTGAAGAGCATTCTTTAATCCCACAAAGTCGTAACAGATGTGCTTACCATAGAAAAAATCAACTGCGAAAGACTCTGGTTGTCACGAGATTCGAACCCGCCTCCTCTGGATTGCCGGTCCAACGTGCTTCCAATTACACCAGACGATTCGAGCGAATTTAGTCAATGGTATTGTGAAGCTAATCACTAGCGACATCTGTACTTAATGTTTCGAAGGTACTACAACCTTAAGCCACTCAAAGAAGTGTGTCTACCACAATCGTCCCCAAACTCGAATCGAAATTTCGGGAATATACTCAGAAATTTCCGTGAAATTTCATGAGAATTTAAGAGTAAGTTCTCATTGAGAATGTTTCCGTGGGAACTTCTAAAAAAAGTGTTATGAAGAAAATTATATTTCACAATTGAGTACACAAGGCACAAAATATGCCTTAAACGGCATGTATATACAACGGCTTTGGCATGATTTAATTGCTTGACAAATTTAAATCGCTGAGAACATTCTGTATAGAAGTTTTGCAACTTATAAAACTTTTCCTCGGTACATTGCTACATAGGAGGCAAGACGAAAAGAACGCTTGATGACAAGCAGTCACCGCCGTTCTTTGAAACGAATGGGGTCAGAAGAGTGTTCCAGGCAGGGTCGCCATGTGATGCAGGGAGTGAGAATCCACTTAGGAGTAGGTATAGGTTTAAAATGTAGCTATAAATAATAACCAGAGATCGGACAAATGTGCGTCATTGATCGCAATAATATGGACGTGACTCCAAAGTTAATTGAAAAATTAATCTTTTTCAGAAAATTACCTATTTGACACCGGTAACTATGAAAACGTTTGTGAATAATCACCTCAAACCTTCGAAATCAAATTTCAAGAAATTATTCGTTTAATCATTCAATTAATCGAATTTGGAGTCATATCCATATTATTGCGAACAATGATGCACATTTATCCGATCTCTGATAACAACACGACACTTACTAGCTTATACAGGCGTAGGAACTATGTGTGCACTGTATAGGCGAGGTGTACACTGGACATTTCGATAAATGTACACTCTTTTCTAAAAAAGTCAAAGATAGTATTAGTAGGAGAAGTTTAAGCATGAGAGGCAGGGAGGATATTTTCTCTCACTAACTGCCTCTAGAGTATAGAACTAGGAAAGTGTCTACTTTCAAAGGCAGCTGTGTATATCTATGTAGCTTCTTTATTAAAGACGTGGAAAGCACAGACGTGGATCCATAATTTCCTTCGGGGGGTAAAAACAGCGTCTAGGCATACCTATATCCAGATTCAGAGGGGGGCAAGTACCCCTATTGCCCCCTTCTTGGATACGTGCCTGCTACAGGTAAAAAGAAAGGAACGCTTGATGACAAGCTATTACCGTTGAAGAGTCGCCCTCCGCCTGTCTATTCCCTGTACCTTAAAATACATACAATACGCAAGGTCCTACATATAACACATGCAATAACTTTAGTAAATAATTGGAGGGTTGAGTCGTCAAACCCGATAAGTCGAGATATTTTTTCATTGAAATAACAACTTCACGTCAATGTCATATAGTTCGTATTTTAAAACCAGGTTTGCTCGACTTATCAGGTTTGAGCATCCAACCCTCGAATAGCTAAACTTGTCAGAGAAAGAGAAAGAGAAGAATCAACCTTAAAATCACAATAGTCACTTTTCACATTAACACTCTTTTGTTCCCCAGGCCGAGGCTTCAGAGAAGAGACCTCCCGCCACAACACGCCGCACACGTCGGCCGCCAACTCCCGCGTCAACTCCCGCGCAAGCTCCCCGCGCCGACGCACCAACTCCCTGTCAAAAGCCGACAAGATGGCCGCCGCGACTCTCGCGCCTCTCGTCTTAAGCCGACCACACTCCCCACGGAATTTCTTGAAAGAAAATATAGAAGAAGTCAGAGAGTTAAGTGAGTTAAACAGAGAAAAGCATGAAGCTGAAGCAGAGCAGAAAAGAATAGAGGAAGAAGCTGCGTTGCTAAAAGAAATGGGTATTTTAGACAAGAATGCCAGCGCTGAGGTTATTAGAAGCGTTGTTGGATCTAGAACTACATCTAGGTGTAGTTCACCTAATAAGATAAATTTGAAAAGTAGATCAAACTCTCCTGTAGCTATTCTACATTATGAGAGTATAACTGATATTAAAGAGGTTAATGGAGATGGAGTTATAAAACCAGTGACACATGTGTCAAGAATCAGGGCGGTGTCACGATCGCAACCGCAGTCTAACAATGGTTCTCCGCAACATTCCAAAATCCCTAAAAGACAAAGCTCTGTGTCCCCTAAAAGAACGGTCACCGTACGTGACGTTTCAAACTCACGGAAACCCGTTGAAAGTAATCTGAATAGAAGTCAAAGATTTATGTCAAATAGTACAAGTAGTATACATGAAACGATAAGAATCGGAGGAGGAGCACATGATAAAAGGAATATAAGTAAAAGCACTCAGCATTTAAACATTACTCCTGCTGTCAAAGGAAAACCACCGATTTCCCCCGGAAGGGGTGGACCACCGCCCTCTAACAGACTTATTAACGCTAAGCGACTATCACCCATCGTTGGGACCCCAAACAAAAGCCCCATCGAAGATCTAAAGCCAAGTTCTGCCAAAACGCCAAAACCTTCCCCTCTAGCTAAGAAGCCAATAAAAACTGCCGGCAACACCCCTGCTACATCTAGATTAAATTCTAGACAGCCTAGCAGAACTGTAAGCAGAGATCCTAGCCCGGAAAAAAGACGGCCAGCCACAAGAGTATCCATTTCTTCTAGACCTCCATCTAAACCTGCAAACAAGCCTGCCCAGACGAAACCTGTAAACAGGGCGTCAAGCACTCGATTGACGCAAAAACCTACTGTCCCCAAACCGGAAGTAAAAAAGCCAATCAACAGGACTAACAGTATGAAAAGTTTAGTGAGGACACCAAGTACGAAAACACTGAATGAAAAACCACCTTTAATGAAAAGGGAAAGTAAAAGAGATATCAAACCAAAAGCTCAATCGACACCAAAATTAAATGAAATCGGTATAAAGAAAGATTCAGTAAGAGAAGAAACGGTCAAAAGTGCAAAAAAAGAAACCGCAAAAATTGAAAAGGCTAAATCGGCTGCTAAAGATAAATTTAAAGAGAAAGCTCAAGAAGTTAAGGTAGAAGCGGCAGTTGTAAATAACTCGATGGAAAAAGACGACGTAAAGTGTCAAGATAATGAAACGCAATATGACAAGATTGTCAATGAAAATGGCGAAATCGTGCTATTGACGAAAAAGAGCGTTATTTCAATGACAACAGCTGCTATAACCGCTCAACCCTTAGATGTCGTTACTAAAGTTACAAATCAATTACCTGCTGCATTTGAAAAGGCGAGAGAAAAGGGTATTTTTGAAAGGCTCAGTTCAAAAGATTCTTTAGCGCCTAAAGATGAGGAGAAAGAAAGAGAGAAGGAAAAAGATATCGCCGAAGAAAAAGGAATCACTGAAGATAAACCCGAAGAAAAAAAGACAGCCAAGCCTGCTAAGCCTGATAAAAGTTCAAATTTCCTGGATGATAATATAAAATTTAAACCTTTACTACCACCTTATAGCAATCCACAAGTGGAGCGAGTGAGACAAAAAATAGACGATATTCTTAAGACGCCGGAAGTTTCTACTGAGAATATCTTAACAACAGCAGCCATTGCCGAAAAAGAAGCTAAAAACAAGACAAAAACTGCCATTGAAAAAACTAAAGAGGAAATAAAAGAAGCCAAAGCTGACGTCTCTGCTAAAATATCTAACGCTAAAAACGAAATCGTCAAAGAAAGTGACAAAGCAGTTACTGAGATTCGCTCTGAAGCTACTAAAATAGTCGACAGTATAATAACACCAGTAGAAGATCCGAAAATAACTGAGAAAGTTGAAGAAGCTAAAAAGACTATAGAACCTATCGTTACGGTTGTAAACGAGAAAAAAGGCGCGAGTACTAGTGAGGTCATCGAGAAAATTAACGAGACTTTAGTGAAAGGAGAACCGGAAGTGGAAGTGCAGAGCTCTAATTTGTCTTCTCCGGGTGTAAACAAGATGGCGGTACAAAACAAAATGGCGGATGGGAACGACTCCGACAAGTCTACACATAGTAATGGAGGGTGAGTAATAAATATAAGTTACTGAATTTTTTCCTCTTTTAGTGATATGTCGAAGAAAATACTCACGCTTCGAATACACATTGAATAAGAAAACTTTCGTCACCACCCAACTCTTTCCGTGGGTGTCGTAAGAGTCGAGTAAGGGATTGAAGTGTCACAAAATATTCGTTTATTGAAGATTGATGATGGGCAGCAGCGTCATCATATGGACATACTACTGCGATCGCCAACCCTCTTGCCCAGCGTGGCATTATGGGTATTTAAGTACCTACTTCGAACAAATAAAACATGGAAGCCGCACGCCATACTAAATTGCCGGTCCTGAATTTTACTTGACAAGTGTCACCCCCTCTTTAATGCATCACGGTAATGAATTTCAATTTCAACCTATAAAAACTTAAGCCGCCATTTAAAAATAGTTGTGATTGGTCCGTCAAAGTTTTGATTGGCTATATTCTATAATATAAATATTTGTCAAAAATGTTGCGCTGAAATATGCGTGGTGTTAAGAAAAGCGCTATGTCCTGCCCATCTTGGCACAATTGAACAATTGTGTTTGGGGGCATTTTTGAGCTGGCATTAGACGTCCATGTTATATATGGTCGCATGGTACCTACTAATACTAATGCGTCCATACGCATAAATAATAAGAGAGGTGTATGCCCAGCAGTGGCCTGAGAGATGATGATAATGTGTCGTTTAAAATTTAAAATACGGCAAATGAATATTTATCAAATGAAAAAAGAAATCATTGTAAAAAGTGCACTTTGCATTGTTATTTTATACAGGGTGGTCCAAACCTTGACGTCAAAAATTTTTTTTTAGGTTCCCTACGTCATGGGCTATCAGAATATACCCCATGTATATTAGCCGATTTTTTGTAGTTTTCGAGTTATAAATTTTTGAAAAAAAATTTTTTTGAGAAATTCTGGATTGAAGAAATTTATTGATAAAGAAAAACTATTGGGTTTTTTTAATATTTTCTTTTTGTAAAAGTATTACTAGAAATAAAGAATTTACTGACAAAAAATTAGCGTCCTCACTTTGATACAAGTAGGATAAAAAATAACAAATTCAAAATTTTACGTTAAAAATGCATCAAAATAGCATTAATGTACGTAAATAAAAAAATAAAACATATCCCAAGGATTTTTGGTAATGTAAAGACTGCCCTAGACCTTAAACCTTCGTAAAAGCAAAAAAAAAGTGATACTTAATAATGAGGATTTTTCGAAGTAGTCGGTCAAATAAACTTAAAAAAGCTTAAAATTTTAAAGTAGTAAAAAATGACTTGAATAACTACACAAATTGAGTTTTCGTGGTACTTTCTGTCTTTGTTTATTGATAAGAACAACAAAACATACAAAATTTCACTTTATTTTTAAATTAAAAATTTAGAAGTTTTTTTTTTAAGTTTATTTGACCGACTACTCCGAAAAATCCTCATTATTAAGTATTACTTTTTTTTTGCTTTTACGAAGGTTTAAGGTCTAGGGCAGTCTTTACATTACCAAAAATCCTTGGAATATGTTTTATTTTTTTTATTTACGTACATTAATGCTATTTTGATGCATTTTTAGCGTAAAATTTTGAATTTGTTATTTTTTATCCTACTTGTATCAAAGTGAGGACGCTAATTTTTTGTCAGTAAATGCTTTATTTGTAGTAATACTTTTACAAAAAGAAACTAGTTAAAAACCCCAACAATTTTTTTTTATTAATAAATTTCTTCAATCCGGAATTTCTCAAAAATAATTTTTCAAAAATTCATAACTCGAAAACTACAAAAAAATCGGCTAACATACATGGGGTATATTCTGATAGCTCATGACGTGAGGAATCTAAAAAAAAATTTTTGACGTCAAGGTTTGGACCACCCTGTATATCATTGCGTATAATGGTATAAATCCTGCAACTACATGTAAAATGGACTTTTAACACCAGCTCAAAAATGCCCCCAAAACCATTGTGCAATGGAGCCGGATATAGCGTTTTTCTTAGCACCGCGCATATGTCGGCGTAATATCTTTGACCAAAAATGCAAATGGAATATAGCCAGTCAAAACTTTGATGGACTAATCAGAATAGCGGTTTGTGTTTTTTCTCAAACATGCAATGAAATATTGTCTTTACGTTCCTTAAAATAGACTCGGAAGTATCGCTTTTGGGGCGCAGTAACGGAACGGGATAGAAATGGAATTTCATAACACTTTTCAAGCCTGGGCCTGCAAAGTAACTTTTTTTTAATTTCGACAATGTTGTCCTTCTTTTTTGTATTTCTTTGTATGTTTGAGAAAAGCACTATACATGCCTCGGCGTGAAAAAGGATTCCCGGTCTCGTTACCTATCCAATATATTATATACCAACTTGGCCGGAAATCCTCATTTTCCCGGCCTCTGATGTAAGTAACTATTACAGCTTAACATTCATTAGCTGATATATTGATCATGTGAACGTTTCAGGACAGTTTTTGAAAAGAAAAGTATGGCGTGCGGCTTCCATATTTAATTAAATACATTAAATTTCTTCCTCAAGACAAACGTCTATAGGGAATATTACGAAAATAAGGAAATGTCACAAATATACGTACGTAACACGATTAACCGTAATTAAATCGTCCCATATTACTTATGCCAATATTTATTCCACATTATATTACGCAAAATAACTTTCCTCGAACGTTTTCTCTATGCCCATTAAGTACAGTGAAAATGCCCTGGGGAATTGCGCGGTCTATTGTCTGTAGGCTATCGTTTTCATCAAGGAAGAGACGATAAACAATAAGGTCTGTAAACGTACCATGAGTTGAAAAGTAACGATTACGTTAGCGTAAACTCAATACGTAAATCAGTATATCGCGCTCGCATTGATGCTTTGGAGCGTGCGTGATGGACTGATACTGGTGACTTTAAAATGTTAAAGTTTTCTATGATTGCTCCATCACAATTTGACTTTATAAAATAATCGTAAAAATAAAATTTTGGTTTCGGTGCTCGCCGCTAACGCATACGAAAGGTTAACCCTTAAATGGGTATTGGCAACACATTTGCCGTCATTTAAAAAACAAAACCAAATCAATTTCGAAACACGTAAGGTGCCAAATTGAATGGTTTAACAGAGCTGTCAAATGGTCAAAGAGTTAATAAACCTTGTATTTAGTTCCATAGAAATGGTCAAAAACTAATTTAGTTGAATTTCCGTTACTCTATGTAATAAATATATCCACTCATTTCATTGTTCTTCTTTAAATTATGCTTTTGGAAATGGATACAGTCGCAATTATTCCTTGTGTTTATATACAATCAACGATATCCACATTTGTTTTTCTCTGAAAAAATATCGTAGTTACCTGCAAATATACAAAACCGCAACTACGTTTAACAGCGTTTGACAACTTATGTCCAAAGCGAAGTGTAAATTTTAGCCGCAGCGAGCACTGTTTTGATACGAAAGGTATTATCAAACCGTGATTAGAATGGGATTCGAAAGTACTGTTGACACAACAGTATATAAGTCAATCTAGGATATACTCATAGTTATATTCATATATTTATGCTTTAAGTGCAAAGACTTACAGACAATAGACAAATTAATCACTCGTCACTCTAACAACTCTTTTCTTGGTAAATGTTTTTTTGTCATTTTGTTGTGTCAACAGTACTCTCGAATCCCTTTCTCATTAAGGTTGATAACCTATCTATTTTCTCAAAAAAGCTGCTCCAGAGAATGTTTAAAATAATTATTTCAGTACAGAAGGTGCCTTTTTTAGGCGCTAGTGCAAGAAGTGGCTCATTTAACGTCAGGTCCAAAACTTCGGAGGGCCATCTGTACTAAAAAACGTCGTACGAGACACGTGCAAGAAAGAAATTCGTAACTCGTGTCGATTTAAAACACTCCCGTGTTTTAAAACATCGCCACTCGTTCCGAAATTCATGCTTTTCACACTAGTGTCGTAATGTACTATTTATTTATTTCCATTAGGAGATATATAGTCTTTATTTAGCTTGTCTCTGGTGAAGGCATTATACTATTAGTCTGTGGTCGCGCTCGGGTGCTGGAAAAAGATACTTAAATTGTTTATTCGCGGCGCATGCACTTGTTTGAGACAGGTACCTAGGACTCAGAACAAGCCTTAGAGATTGAAGTGTCACCAACCATTTGTAATTAGAGCATTGATAAGGCGAATACAAATATAAATTTATTTATTTACCAGAAAGCTAAATACTACATCAAAATTAATTATAATAACAACAAATTTTATGAGATAACAGAATTCAGTAAGTAGATTTTAAGAGCAACGGTACGTAGCCCTCACACTAGGCCAAGCCTGTATCGTGAGGACTGTAGGGCATTACTAGAGGAAGATTATTACATTACAAGTGAAAGACGATGTGATGGATATATAATGGGATGGACATGCAGCAGCGTCATCATAGTGGACACATTACTGCGATCGCCAATCCGCTTGCCCAGCGTGGCGATTATGGGCATTACCTCCTAATCCATACGCATAGTTAATACCAGCAGTGGGCTAAAATAGGCTGATCAATGATCATAGATAGATAGCATTGAGCGGCCGGTCCGATGGGACCGGCCTTGCGGGAATCGGTTTTACAAACATTATAATTTTTAATGTAAAAAAAGAAAAAAGTAATCGCATACTTGCATCGTAATTGAAATTATGAAAAATTTGGTATAATTCATATATTCATAGCTATTTTACACGTGTTGTAATTTATAATCAAAATTGCGGTTTAGACCTTTGTTTGCGATTTTTTTCTACCGAGCGAAATATTTTAATTCATGTTTTGAATCGCATAACTATATAAAGGAAATCCTCGAGATTATAACCAATATTTTTTGGAAACCTTATTATTATTAACTAACGCGTAATAACTGTTCAAAAACTGGGTTCGATGAATCCGCTGCACCTTAGAGGTTTAATATTAAAATACTTTCAATGAAAACATTGAATGAAGTTGAGCTACTGTTACGCGTTGTATGTGGTCGAGGGCAGTTCCGTGACCGCCTTTGCATATCGCCTTCCCGTTACACAGACAGGGTTGCCACATTAATAATAAAAATATATCATGGGAAATACATCACATCAGCCTGTCTCAGTCCACTGCTAAACGTAGGCCTCTCCTGTTAAATACCTATATGTGTATGGACACATTAGGAGGTAAATGCCCATAATCGCCACGCTGGGCAAGCGGATTGGCGATCGCAGTAATGTGTCCGCTATGATGACGCTGCTGCCCATCATCAATCTTTATTAAAAAATGGTCAGTGACACTTCAATCCCTTAGTCGACTCTTACGACACCCGCAGGAGGAGTTGGGGTGGTGACAAATGTATTCTTACTGCCGTCACCACACGGCTTAAGGAAAAATATCTATATGTATCTATTATTTTCGCATGGTACCCAAATCACATTCCCTAATTGAGCTTACCATGGGAGTGGGTCAAAGACATGTCAAAGATGCCCCAAGATATTTACAAATTTATTTATATACATATGTATGAATTCATACCAAGCGGCGCTACGTAGGCGCGAGGTCCAAACAGCTGTCAGATTCATAGGAACTGAATATAAAATATCGAAAAACTATGATATTTGAAAGTTTAATAATTTTGTACTGGATGACGACTACAAAACGGTCGCCGAACTGAAGATTGAGCTCTAAAACAGGAGCGCAAAGTCACTGACACTAAAGAAAATTACTAGAACTTTGCTCATTTCAGGGGAACTTACTTGGAACAGATTTTTTATTTTATTTTAGACAACAACCATATCATCATAATGGATACATTACAGCGATCGCCAATCCCCTAGCCCAGCGTGGCGATTATGGGTATTTACCTCCTAATGCGTCTATACGCATAGTTAATAGGAAAGGCCTTTCCAGCAATGGACTATCATAGGCTGATGATGATGATGAGACAACAATATTCCTAAAGTAATGGTTTAAGAAAAAATAAACTACGAAATACAATACTCGTAGAAAATTAAAATTCGCGTATCTATTTTGTCAGTTCGTCCGCCACAGTTCTGCCATCTCACTGCCCCACAATAGCAGAAAATGATGAGAAAAAGTATCAAAAACCCTCGAAGTTTCAAACATTGGAATAGAGTTGTGGTACTGCTATACAACGTAGAGGCAAGTCCGTGACCGCAACGCATTTACATACGCCGCCATGCCAGGGCTGACGCATTATCCGTGGACCTTTACAGGGCTGCTATTATGTTTTTAGGGTTCCGTAGTAAACTAGATTATAGTTATAGTTTCGCTATGTCCGTCTGTGTGTCCGCAGCATAGCTCAGTGGCCGTTATTACTAGAAATTTGCAATTTGGTACAGAAATACATATAACCTAGGTATTTATTTATTAATAACCTATCGTATGAGGCTGTCAAAAAAAATTAAGACTTTGTAATTTATACAGCAAAGTTCAAAAGGGTTGAGATGGATACGAGACAAGGCATACATACGCCGACAAAATGGTCGAATATAATTTTTTTTTTACGGGGTTTTACCTTCGGCTATTAGTAAAGGGGGGATGTTTTTTTGTTGTAATCCTATTGTGTGGGGTATCGTTAAATAGATCTTTCAAAAATAATAAGCGTCCTAAAAGAAAGTTTTTTTTTTCAGAGAATATCTTTTATATAACAGCTAAAAATAAAAAAAATAAAGAGATATTCCAAAGTTTATTTTCCTAATGTCGAGTTGTAGACTTACGTCTGAAAAAGTGTACAATACCAATTTGATTTTAGTACTTGTACCTACTTGTCTACATACGAAGTCATTGTACGCTAATTACGCTACACAAGATCTAAAAGGAATTTATCCATCCAATTTACTTATTAGACTAAAAACGCCAGTAAGACTTCTAGGTATCTGGTTCATTCCCCTATTGTGCTGAAACATTTTCAATTTCCGTTGCGTTCGGTGCGGGGCAACGCCGGAAGTCCGGACTTAGCGCTTATTTGGTTATTTTATCTAACAGGGTCATAGGGACGGGGAAGGTCGAAAGATGATTACCAGTTCTCGAGTACCCAGTTTTGACGGAATATCGAACTTTTCATGATAATTATACTTTTTAGGGTGGTTCCGGTATACCTAAATAACAAAATAATTTGATTTGTTTCGCAAACACTTGTTACAGTATGCTGTCATTCAAAATCTAATAAAACTCATTGAAATTAGTAAATTTCTGTGTGCACTTCCCTTTACCACATATTTTCGTTACGTAACATAAAAAATACGTTACGTTTTGTAAAAATGTAACGTATTCGTAACATAAGTGTAACGAATATTTGAAAAAAGGTTGATTATTTTGGTAAATAATTGCAATCTGAACATAATAATACATGCTACTGACGTTTGAAACGAAACCCTTTCGTATAAAAAAACAGCCGTTTAATAATAATCACTACTTACCGTAAAAAATCACACTACCACTTTAGACGTTTTTTGCTAAAACTTTCGCCGCGTGCACTGTGACAACCATTTGTTAACGAATTAATGGGAGTGAGTGTGCCTATGGGTGTTGCCCTACTAGAATAAGAGTTCCTAGTGTCGATAAACAAATCTACCAACATTGGCTTAAATATGACCTTAAAAAAGCGTTACGAAAGTATCGTAACGAAAAATTGGAATTGGTGACCCAAAAAGTAAAGGGAAAGAAAACAGTAAAATTGTTCACATATCATAAGTCCTTAATGAACGAAGCAATCGTTTATCATTCTAATTTGGTTTAAAATCAAACATTTAATGCTGACAAGTCTAATAATATGAAAAAAAAAGGTTTTAAGTACTTGTAGTCGAAAAAATTACTCGGCTTACGTTACGTTTTTGGCAAAAATATTTATTTATTAATTTTAAACAAAGAGCTAAATTAGCTATTTCATTTGATTACATGTAACTGAGCATAGGGGAATATTTTAAAATTGATCAGAGTTCTCTAGATGTTATCAGTTTTGTTTTATGAGCAAGACAAATTTTAAGCTCCGAATTCGTCAAAATCCGCGGCCTTACCCAATTAAGGTTAAATGTTTTTTTTAATTTTACACATTTCATTACCTAGGTACTTTTAAACTCTTACTCGCAACCAAGACTAAGAGCAAAAATCACTTTTGAAACGTCAGGCAAAACAACACGTAAATCGGTCATTGTCAGTCGAAAAAACAAAAGCTATCCACTCGGTGGCCGAAAGTTAACGGCTTGTATAAATCTTTGTTACGATTTTATTGCATAGGGCTTTACACCGGCGAACCTAGTTGTACCGTTGTTTTATAGTACCTACAGGAATTCCTTGACTTTAGATATGTCCACCGAAAAGACGATAACCTAAATCTGACAATGACCCAAATAATATATAATTGTGGCTAACCAGCTTGTCAGAAGAAAAAGGCGGAAAATTCAAGAAATGCAGGCGCGAAGAGTGGGCAACCCACAGGAAATTTGTATTAACCGCATTTTTCTATGGTTGTATGATTATGATTATTGTTTTTTTTTAATAATTTTGTGATTAAAGATTTAAGAATGTACCTATTGTACCTAATCGTAATACTCGTAATTCGTATAGCTCGCGTTGCGTTAGGTAAATAATATTAATTAGCTCATGAGCGTCTGTAAAGCCCTTAATACTAGCAATTAAAACTTCACTAAGTACTACGCAAAACTCCTTTGTTTCATTCTAACGATCCAAGCATGTAATTTAAATAATCAACCTTATTTTCATCACACGTAAACAACAAAATTTCCTTTTAATTTCTACCACAAAAGTAGTTAATGCAGTCCGTTATAATCTTAGGTAGCACGCGAGAAAGGCTATACGTAACTTGGCACTCAATACAACCCTTGAAGAAATCGGCCAAGCAGTCCGCCTTCGAACGCCAACCACCCCGCCCGTCATGACCGCCATCTTGTTTAAAAAATAACGCCGCTTGCAATAATAAAACGCAATGACATGTGGCATCACCATTCGCGCGCGTTTTAAAAAATCAAAACGTCAACTAGTGCTTCCAAAATGATTTTCCGATTAGTGATGTGTCCGGTTTTAAAGTGAATATGATACACAATAGAACTGTCTACATTTTGCCAAATGAACTACTGCCAAAGCGGTATGGCAATGATAACGGGTAATTTTTTAAATCATGTGTAGCTACATTCTGAATACATTAAGACGGTAGCGAGTCACATTGTTACTCATAGTTCTGATGACCTTAATATTAAATAAATGGCACACATAAAGTATAATGTGGAATTCTTAGTAGTCGAGAAATGTTAATACAAAGTCCGTGACCTGAGCATAAAGGTATATTGGACAAGCAATGAGCTGTGATTAAGAACGGTGTATTTTAAGTAAAAAAAGATGCCATATAATTCGTTTGCCTTATCAATGGATTGTCATGAAAAAAGGAATAGAAATACACTCCCTTTTTTAAGTAAAAGATTCCACTTTTTCACACCGTAAGGAATTTCTTCTCTTCTGAGAATCTTTAAAAGAAGAATCTTTAAGTACATACCTGGACAGTAATGTTTATGTCAACATAGTCCTTATGGTAAGCGACGAAGATCGTTTACTAAATAAGCTGAAATTATGGTTGTCACTATTTAAATAAAATTATGGTCCTTCGAACCAGAAATAAACTAATTTC
This sequence comes from Thaumatotibia leucotreta, assembly GCA_025490895.1. Lineage (NCBI taxonomy): Eukaryota > Metazoa > Arthropoda > Insecta > Lepidoptera > Tortricidae > Thaumatotibia > Thaumatotibia leucotreta. Next base: position 46,822 of record JALPQI010003992.1, read on the forward strand.
ATTGTATATGTTTCGTTTGTTATTTTTTATGATTTGTGCAATAAAGTGTTTACTACTACTACTAATTTGAACATTCTACCAACCAATGACATCAGAAGATTCTTGGACAGATTTTAAAGCTCGACTGAATTTCAGAATATCGTATGTCATATTGCTCTCATTAGCCCTAATTTCACATATACATTCATTCCTAATTGATCGAACCGAACTAAAGTATAGTGTTTTCCAAATTCTAGATACCCAGGCCAATCCACGCTACAAAGGTAACCGGAAGCTCGCATGCCGGCGTTCTGAATGCGATACACGAATGCACACACTACACAACTTAGTGTTACAATACAACTTAGGGAGAACTTAAAGCTTTATGGGTACACAACCACTGAAATGCATGGATTCTTTCCAATTTTTTTTATATGACGTATTGGTATGTTTGTACTAAAATGTTATGGATGTTTTTGGTCTCTTAACCAATTCCAAACCTTTCTTCTTAACCATTCTTTGATTTGATTGATGATGAGCAGCAGCGTCATCATAGTGGACACATTACTGGGATCACCAGTACGCTTGCCCAGCGTGGCGATTATGGGCATTTATCTCCTAATGCGGATTGGCGATCGCAGTAATGTGTTCACTATAATGACGCTGCTGCCCATCATCAATCTTTAATCAAGTATGGTCAGTGATACTTCAATCCCTCCAATCCGCTTACCCAGCGTGGCGATTATGGGCATTTACCTCCTAATGCGTCTATACGCATAGTTAATAGGAGAGGCCTACGTCCAGCAGTGGACTATCATAGGCTGATGATGATGATGATGATGATCTCCTAATGCGTTTATCTATACGCTCTGATAAATCACCTTAACGAATAATCAATAGGAGAGGTCTACGTCCAGTAGAGGGCTGAGATGCTGATTATGTGATGTGTGTGATTTGTTTGATAAATCATTTCATTAATTTTCGAGTCATGTCCATATTATTGCGAGCAATGACGTTCTCTCCTCCAATATCTGCTTATTAGGGATTTTGATTGGCAGGTGAAAATCAGTCCCTTGTTTGAACTGTTAAAAATTTTGAAAAAAAACGGTAATTATTAGATAGCGAATTAGTAAACCCCCAACTCCTCCTGCGGGTGTCGTAAGAGTCGACTAAGGGACTGAAGTGTCACTGACCATTATTTGATAAAAGATTGATGATGGGCAGCCGCATCATCATAGTGGACACATTACTGCGATCGTCAATCCGCTTGCCCAGCGTGGCGATTATGGGCATTTACCTCCTAATGCGTCTATACGCATAGTTAATAGGAGAGGCCTTCGTCCAGCAGTGGACTATCATAGGCTGATAATGGTGATGAATTAGTAAAACAGGGGACAGTACTAAAGCCTTTTTTAACGATTTATAGTGTTTTATTGCGTGCACGTGCGAAATAATTTATTTTAAGTTAACCCTTTTGTATCGTTTGAAATTTTGGTGACGGCGGAAATTACGTAATACTGACGTCAAATTGCTATTCAAGCTACACGAGTAACAAATGGCTTTGGCTTTCGATAAAAGGCTTATTTTAAACCTTTTTCTGCAACCTTCAACTTTTCAGGATGTCATGATCCATGTAGTGTATAAAAAGGTACAAATTGCAGAATTAATGAAACAGGAGCAACATTTATTTATTGAAGTAAATATAAAAACTGTAGTCCATTTATTCTTCGGCGAAAAAAGCGTTGTATCACAGTTGAACCAAAATTATAATATTAATGGTCCTCCTGGATAAAACTGTTTAAGCTGTCATTTCCCGTATTATTTTCCCTACAGTTAAGGTTTTTTAAATATACTTTTCATGATATTAAGAATACAAACGGCCAACCACGTCTTACATTTTATTCATTTTATCATATTTCCAAATTTGCATTTTTGTATGGAGTTGTATGGAACAATAAAACGATACTTATCTCTAATTAGCTGACTGCCACTTAATTCGAGTATATCCAAAATTTCATTACTTTAACGATGACCCGTTCAGTAACCATTATTTATCGATTCTCGATAAATCATCTCAAGCAATCCCTCTCAAAAATGTTTGCTATAAAGAATTCCCGCGCTCGATGACTTGATACCTACAATCAGACAGTCTACTTTCATTATACAGCACGGGGCTACCATGATCTCCTAATGCGATTCAGCTTAAAACCTGGTTACAATTTAAAATCAATCCTAAATTGCAGATTCCCTCAAAGCACGAGCACCACACCAAAACCCCCCGCCCGCTTGCACCGCCAACCCAAAGAAGATGTCAAAGAAGACCCAGACCCGAAGAAACCCAACATCTGCTCCAGGATCCTGGGGAAATGCCGACAATGCTGCAGATGCGGGAAACCGGAGGATGATGAGGTCAAAGACGTGGAGGAGGGGGTTATGAGTAAGCTCAATTGCTGTAAGAAGAAGAAGGAAGAAGAGCAGAGGATTCAGGACATTGAGAGGGCAGCGGGGAAGGTAAGTTTCTAAAGACCAGTATGCTTAGCACATGATTAGTGCGACAGTATGTCGCGGCGAGATGTACTATCCGTCCCTCTTTTATTGATATAATTAGTAAAAGACGGGAGCTCTATCTCGCGGCGACATATACTGTCGCACCAATCCTGTGCTGAGCCTACTCATAATGTAGTCGACTGTAACGCCATTTACTGTATTTTACTAACAAGAAATAAGCTGTAACTGTGTCCATATACGTATAAACATGGATGATATCTAACGAGAGCTGAGAAATGCCCCAAAACAATTGTACAATGGAGCCGTGGTAGGAAGGTACCTAGGCAGCGCTTTTCGAAACACCGCGCATATGTCGACACAACATCAGTGAAAAATTCTAATATAATATCATAATTATATTGGCCTAAATACGTCCATTGATATAGGCCTCACCTAAAGATTACCACAATGTCCAGTCCACCACCCCTGCAACCAGCAATTCCAAAATTTTATTTTATTACAAAACAATTATATTTACTATCTGTTTCACAATCCGTGAATAAAATTATCACCATCCTTCCTCAAAAACTATGGTTTTATTTCGTTTTAATAAACTAGATCCGAAGATAGAATAAATAAATTCTTGTACCAATTAATTACAAGGGACTTCTTAATAAGGTGCCTTAGGGCAATTTCGAAAAGTGTAAATCCGAAAATCACAAGATTCCTCGTAATCCTTTCGAAATCATCCGGCGTTTTTTGGCATTCGGAATTGGGTAAAAATTATTTTCGTTATCCTATTTTGTGTCCATAAAAAACGTGTATGCAGTTGTAATTTTTGTATAAGATAATGTTTTGTTTTCAATTTCTGATGTATGGATTAAAGTCTAGCTAGCGTAAAAAAGAAATACAAGTGCACCAGATTTTTTTATATATCTCCTGAGTCGAACCTACAGCAACTAAAAGCGTGACAGAGTGCTATGAAACAAGACAACAAAAAGAATTTTGACCCAATTACCCATACACCTAACCTCATTATTTTTTCTAAAAACCATTCACCATCCACAGGCAGCAATTGAGTTCGAGAACGAAACGAAACGCAAACGTAAACTCCGCGACATACTCTGCTGCCGACGACGCGTCAGCGACAGCAGCGCCGGGATTCCGTACAGCGTGAGCGAGAGTGTGGAGCCGGGGTGTTGCGGCCGCCGGAGGCCCGTGGTCGAGCGCCGGGATAGCATACTTAGCGATCGACAGCCTGCCACGTCAGTATTCTCATTTACAGACAATGTAGTTACAGAGAAGTTTCCAAAATTGGAAATATTTTCATGGAAACTTCTTCACACATTTAATTGGCTATGTAAAGTTTTCTGAAGGTATTGTTCGAGAAATATAAATTGAATGTTTACTTTTACTATAATGTAGGTAGAAAGTTACCAAATTATATTTCACGAACTATATGAATATTTATTATATTTTTCCCTGATAGCTGTCAGTGTCAATTCCCTGATCAGCGGCTCTACCGTGAAAAACGAAATTCGTATATTTCGAGGATTTGTTTCCCTGTCGTTTGAGTGACAGACAAAAATCATTGAAATTCGTAAATTTCGATGATTTTTCTATGTAACTCAAACGACATTTGACGAATTTCGATGTGATATTCGGTTCGACGAAGTCATGTGATCATAATAGGATCAACTGTAGAAAGACACGACAAGAGATAATAACTACCTCTCACCACAAATAATGGAGCACTAGGTATCTAGCACAATAGCTGTGCGACACAGACTTACTTACTAATTTAATCAGTAGGTAGGTAGATCAGTTAAAAAACGAAAGGAGTAAAGGAAAGACTATTTTGTTTAAAGTTTCTAGTAACAGGTATTATAAACTGACAAGGTTACACTTGAAATGTTAGCATACTTTGTGCTGGCGTGACTTGTTATCCCAATACAATCCATGTTTTTCTATTTAAATGTTTTCCTTTGTTAAAAGACATCGATGTTGCGTGACCAACGAGTTTAGTGTGGCCAGCACTAAAGTAAGAACTTCTGGACTTAGACAACTTTCTAAATGTTCAGTATAACTATAAACGCCAGTCTGTTACAAGCCTTTTACAACGGAGAGTTGTCGAGTTTGCGGACGGTTGTGGTAGACACACGTCTTTGAGTAGCTTATGGTTTGTAGTACTTTCGAAACATTAAGTACAGATGTTGCCAGTGATTAGCTTCACAATACCATTGACTAAATTCGCTGTGATCATCAACGGAAGGTCATCTGGTGTAATTGGAAGCACGTTGGACCGGCAATCCAGAGGAAGCGGGTTCGAATCCCGTGACAACCAGAGACTTCCGCAGTTGATTTTGTCTATGGTAAGCACATCCATCCATCCATCCATAGGCTACGGTGACTGCTTTCCATCAGGCGGGCCGTATTATGCTTGTTTGCCACCGACGTGGTATAAAAAAAAAATCTGTTACGGCATTGTGGAAATAAGCATACTTAATTTAAAATATGTGCTCAACTTAGTGCAGGAAAATTGGAGCTCTCCGGTCGCCTACACTTGTTCCATAACAATGTGACGCCCAACGTGGGGCTTTTAATACACTAATTTACTGAGCTATCATGTATCTTAATCGAGTACAGATAATTTGAAAGTATTGCATGGCAATTTTTAACAATGGAAGTCGCATTTTAGTAAAAGGAATTGTCAAGAGTTAACTCGTTGTAAAGTTTTATGAAATTGACCCGTAATATGTGACAGTGCAAACGTAAAGGTCACAGTGTCTAAATGGATTTTATTAAAGAACATATAAGGACTATTTTAAGAGTCATGACATTAGAGGAACATTTTGGTTTGCACTGACACATTATATGTCTGAATTATAGTTTCATGGTGTGATTGTGCAATAACCTAGTATCTAACAGACTGGTTGACACTTGCATTTACAGTCGACGTCAAAAATATCGTTACGGTTTAGGTGACCAAAATATATTTACACGACTTTATTGCCTTGACATTACGGTCGTATGAATATATTCTTGGCACCTAAATCGTAATGATATCTTTGACGTCGACTGTACAGTGTACATGTCCTTATTATTCTTTTCCTGTGCACAATATTTCTTTAAATACATTATTTGCCAATGTTAACCAGCGTATGTTGTTTTCGTAAACTTCCCTTTAATGATTAGGAGATCTAGTTTGACGGCTTAAGATATGTTACTGTAACAGTTGCTGCAACAACCGACTATGCACGTGGCTGCGCGGGATGTGCCGGCGTCGTTCCGAGCACTCCTCGAGCCGCAGAACCAGCCTCTTCTCCAAGAACAAGAGCATGTCACCCACACTACCACCTGAGGTAAGCTTCATTTCTCGTGGTTTATTACTGTAACAAATGCTGTAACAATTATCTGCGCGACGCCGCTCTGAGCACTGCTCTAGTTGCAAGACTACTCTTTCACCTGAGGTAAGCTTCATTTCACGTGGCTTATTGCTGTAACAGTTGTTGTAACAATTATCTGCGCGACGCCGCTCTGAGCACTGTTCTAGTCGCAAGACTATTCTTCCACCTGAGGTAAGCTTCATCATTTCTCTTGGTTTGTTACTGTAACAATTGTTGCAACAACTATCTGCGTAGCACCGCTCCAATCACTTCTCTAGTTGCAGCAATACTCCACCCCTGAGGTAAGCTTCATCATTTATTCTCGTGGTTTGTTACTGTAACAATTGTTGCAACAACTATCTGCGTAGCACCGCTCCAAGCACTTCTCTAGTTGCAGCAACAGTCCACCCCTGAGGTAAGCTTCATCATTTATTCTCGTGGTTTGTTACTGTAACAATTGTTGCAACAACTATATGCGTAGCACCGCTCCAAGCACTTCTCTAGTTGCAGCAACAGTCCACCCCCTGAGGTAAGCTTCATCATTTATTCTCGTGGTGTTACTGTATCAGTTGCTGCAACAACTATCTGCGTAGCACCGCTCCAAGCACTTCTCTAGTTGCAGCAACACTCCACCCCTGAGGTACGCTTCATCATTTAGTCTCGTGGTTTGTTACTGTAACAGTTGCTGTAACAACTGCCTGTGCGACGCCGCTCTGAACACTCATCTAGTCGCAAAACCACAAACGTAGTCGGGTCAAAAAATTTTTCCTTGTCTTATTTTGTGTCCCTAAAAAACGTGACGCAGTGGTGGTTTTTGTATGAGATGATGTTTTGTTTTCAATTTCTGATGTATGGATTAAAATCTAGCGTGTTAAATAAATTACAAATGCACCGGATTTTTTTAATATACTCTTGGGACATCTTCTTAGGTACACAAATCAACCTAGTCCCACGGTAAGCTCATAAGGCTTGTGATGTGGGTACTAGGCGACGATATATATAATAGATAGATACATATAGATACTTAAATACATAGACAGCCATGACCAAGGAACAAATATTTGTGGTAAATAAATACACAAATAATGCCCTCCCCGGGATTCGAACCCGGAACCTCCAGCTTCGTAGGCAGGGTCACTACCAACTAGGCTACGGAGGCTGATATACTGAGTCGAAACAGTAACTAAAAGCGTGACAGAGTGGTATAAAACAAGACAACGAAAATAATTTTGACCCGACAACACGCATTTTATACCTCTAAGCCTGCCACCCTACAACGTACTTCTAAATCCGCAAATTTCGAGGTTTTGTCTCTGTAATGACGCCTTCGTTAGAGTGACAGGGACAAATCTTCTAAATTCACGAATTTAGAAATTCACGGTAGTAGGTCTGCGCCTGCAGGCATTGAAACGCTACAGAAACTGCTCAGCTACCAATGCTAATTTAGCTCAACCAAACGATAATTTTCCACCGTCATTGTATTAGAAAATCATGTTACCACGTCACGTTTGACCTAATCGACGTTTCAACATAAATATTCTAATCGAGCCCATTAACGGCTTTACTAACGACGACAGCACACAACACGAACCAAAAAAGCAATATACAACCCTCTCGCCGGTTGACCTTAGCCGACGACATTTTCACGTAAATCATTGACCCTCGCAATCCTTGCATAATGTGGTCAGGCAACACGCGAGGTCTGAAAAGTAGTCGCAATGTATAACGATATTACTGATTTTAGTTGACACTTGAAAACCTGTATCAATTTTCAGTACAGGTGAAGATTTTTTTACGCAGGAAGTGGTTAATTGCTTGTCAGTTCGAAACTTCGGAGGGCCGTCCTGAAAAATGTCGTACGATACACGTGCGAAAAGGAAATTCGTAAGTTCGTAACTCGTGTCGATATAAAACACTTTATTTTTTGTACTTGTATCGTATTATTTCGAAATATCATTCGATTTGAACTGGAATATTTTAACAGTGGATTTGCTTTTTGGTTAAGTACTTAAGTGGCAAAACCTTTAAACATGTCATACCTAAATAAAGTTAATAAACTGTAAACCAACTCAAAAAGTAGGTAACTTTAGTCGTAGATATAACTACTACTATATACTTACTTTCTCGGTAGCTTAAAAGTAGATAAAGGTTTTTAGTATTGAGATATAACGGCAAATAAAATCGTGTTTCATTACTTGTGTAAGGTACGAGTGGTACCTTAAGTAAGTTTTAATAATTTAATTATGATGCAACATTCGTGACTTGTAGTAATAACAACTGTAGAAAACATACAATTTCATTTTGCAGAAACCATAAGATTTTAACACGACTTTTTTACTACGTTATAATATGCTCTATTTTTTTAAAGTTGCGTTATAGATTACTTGTATTCTTAAATACCTAACTACCTACATACACATATAATAGGTTCTAACAGATTGGCACCCAAAGTAGGGCCTATAGAAGAAAGAAATCTGGTACATATACCCTACTAACATATACATAATTATTCATATAAACTACTTATAAAGACAAATTATAAAAACACAAATCAAAATATGTAGTTAATAAATAATTATATAAAAAAAAACCGGCCAAGTGCGAGCCGGACTCGCGCGCGAAGGGTTCCGTACCATTATCAATTTATTATTAAAAAAATACAGTTAAATCAACCTACCTCAAAAACTATAGGAGATAATTTAATCAAACCAAAAATCGTTGATAGAGTTTATTAATGTGCATAACATATATTTTTTTTTGAATTTTATATCGCGTAGTTTAAAAAATAGAGGGGGGGGACACATTTTTCAGATTTGAGAGCTAATATCTCGAAAACGATTTGCTTAAATAAAAATGAGATGTATAAACCTTCATATCATTTTTAAAGACCTTTCTATTAATACCCCACACGCTTATATACAACAAAAATTTTTTTTCTATCCCTCAGTTACATGTATGGAGGGCCCCCACCCCAATGGTTTTTTTTACAATTTAGTAACATAATCCTGTAGCGGTTCATACAACACATATTCTTACCAAATTTCGTTACTGTAGCATTTATAGTTTCCGAGTAAATCGGCTGTGACAGACGGACAGACGGACAGACGGACAGACGGACATGACGAATCTATAAGGGTTCCGTTTTGCCATTTTGGCTACGGAACCCTAAAAATGATTTGAATTTTCACAATAACTTCTTTAAAAACAAAGTTCATGGTCTGCAAACTTTTTGATGCATTACCACAGATAACATATCTTATTCGCTAGGTCGCGTTTCGTAACTGCACAAACAATGTCACCCGATGTCGCGTGCAATGCCGCCTTTTTTTCTCACCGCGATTCGAATCTTCCGCATACATTAAAAATGCTAAGCGGTAAACAAATGGGACCAGAGGTCGAACCATGGCAGAAAATCCTTCTTTACTAGCTTTTATTTTATCTAAACTAGTGTTTGGTTTGGATTCTAATAAATTAAAAGTTACTTCGTTTTGTTTCGTCGAAATTTATATTCAGAATGTGTGAGCCTAACTACGTTTCAGCAGAGATGAAAAAATATTTGAAACACAGTTTAACCGTTATTTAACCGTAGTAGACACTACGATTAAATAACGGTTAGGTATATTTCACTGATTTTGGCGCATGTCAGTAGATGGTTGGGTGTTGCCCTATTTAGGATGCAGATTTAAACACCTGCGATTCTGCTAATTTAATGGACCCTTAGCAAAAAAGAGAGATAACAATGAAACATTTGAAGATATCAGGCCATTTGTTGGTCATTTGGCCATGTGGTGACGGCAGTAAGAATACATTTGTCACCACTCCAACTCCTCCCGCGGGTGTCATAAGAGTCGACTAAGAGGTTGAAGTGTCACTGACTATTATTTGATAATAGATTGATGATGGGCAGCAGCGTCATCATAGTGGACACATTACTGCGATCGCCAATCCGCTTATTTACCTCCTAATGCGTCTGTACGCATAGTTAATAGGAGAGGCCTACGTCAAGCAGTGGACTATCATAGGCTGATCATGTATGTTATGTATTTGAAGATAATTCGGTCCCTCCATTTTCTAAAGGAACCCTAAAGCTACTATCATTAGTAAATATTATTGTAGTTACTTCGTTCATGTTACCTCTATTTGCAGTCAAAGGATCTGGGTTACCCACAAGGTTGTTCAACAGCTCGATATTCAATCAACTGTCGAGGATATTAGCGAATTGAAATGACAGGGCGTCAGTTTGGATTCAAATACGGTAGTGCGAAATAGTGTGTACAAGTTTATTGAATATTTATATTTATTTGAGTATTAAAAGCCTATATCGTCGCTAATCGGAATCGTATAGAAAATCAATAAATCCCATGAATATTTTGATTAAAAACATTCAACAAACATGCGGAACGCTAATGAATAACAACTATAACAAGATTAACAATAACAAACAGTACATATACTTACCTATATAGGTAAACCTTTTGACTGCAATTATAAGTTTACTACAAAATATTAAAGCTTTACCTGACTGTAGGCACTACTATAGTTAATCTAACGTGACTAGTATATTTCTGTTAATAAACAATTACCACATTTAATAAGATAAAAATCGAAAGCAATCTCCCTCCGAGAATTCGTTTTGGTTAATGAAACCTGAATCAATTACGTATATAAATAGTACATTTTACTATTCAAAAAATTATGTCCAAAAATCGGAAGCAGTCTTTCTTCCGGAAGTAATTCTTCCGTGGATCCACGTACAAATCAAGTCAAAGTCAAACCATTCTTTATCCAAGTAAGCCTATTAATAAGCATTTTTTATCGTCTGACACAATAGCAAGAAAAAATACTACCGGTCCTATATAAACCCTACACCACTGACCTAAGAAGGAACAGTAAGGAACTCAGCGGGACCTATTTTTTCACAACAGTGTACCTAATCATACATCTTATTAAAATAACACAGGCATTGAAGAAGTTATTACTTCAAAATATAATAATAATAAACAAAAAAAGATTATCCAAGTTCGCAATATTGCATCTGTAGGTATCTAAAGTTACTTACAGTAGTATCTCTAGTAGTAGTATACAACTAGACACTAGTAGATACTGGTAGTATACTACTAGAGATGTAAAGGTCGGTACGGGAAACCTATTAGAAAAAAAATCCGGCACACGAAGAGGTTAAAGACTTTAAAGAGCCACAATGTCGACTCTAATGCCGGTGACTCCAGTCCCGTCTCCAAAGCCCTCGAGGTCGTCTCGAGCACCGTCGAGGGCCAGGATCCTTCTCACCACCGACTCCATGAAGGCTGACATCGATCTGGAGGAAGACTTGGATGTAGGTATTAGAGGCAGTCGATCCCATAGCTGATTCAATGTATTTGTGCTGTCGTGTTATTTTTTTACATTAGAATCCAGGCTCTAGGTAAAGATTTTTTTTGCCCTCACTTGCTCGTAAAGCGTTCGTTTGTCCTTTAATGCGAGCGGGTAAAAACGCATAATCACTACTGAGCAGCGCGAACAACGTGACAAATAAAATGCTCATGACACACATAAATGCTCATTCCACAAAATAAGTTGTTTGAGAATTTAGTGAAAAATACAAAACTTTATTTATTTTACTGAAATTAGTAAATTCATAAGTCTTAAATTCCACAATATATCGACGGTGGAAAGGAGAAACCTGTTAAGCGACATTTTGGTAATTGTCCAGGAGAGCGTTTTAAAGTTTTATTTTTAGGAAAAAAAATCGTATCACTTTCTGTGGCCGCTTTAGAGACTTGTGTTCTTTGAACGTACTTTGTCAAATTGTCATATCTATGAAATAGTAATAACGTTATTTCAATAAACTTGGAACCTTCTGAAATAAATGTCGCTTAATTGATATTGACCTAAGAATTCTTCGAAACGAGCCTTTAAGCGACCCTACGGTTTATAAATAAAATTATTTTAGTCAGAAAAGTGTCGCTTACAGGGCAAGGTAATTTGTATGACATGCAATTAACCGACAACAGTAGCACTTGAAAAAAAAACTTAAGCGACTATGTATATAAATATGTGTATGCTTAAATGACACTGTCTAAATTTTAGTCAATAATTGCGTCGCTTAACATCCCTGTCTTTAAATTTGACCATTATTTCATTATACCTTAAGCAACATTGAAGTCGTCAAATCTCAGTATTACTTGGCTTAAACGACGCAGAAAAAAAAGCCGGTTCCGTCGATACATAAAACTAATTTTTGACCAAAATGTCGCTTAAAGGGTTTCTCCTTTCCACCGTCGATATAATAATATATCGATAAGTTGACTAGACGCAATTACAAAACACAGAAATGTAAACTATAAGCACATAGAGTTAATTTTTATATAAGATGTCCAGTTACTGGAGACTGGCCAAGTTACTAGCAATTTAACCTAATTTCCTTTTTTGAGTTTCCTCGCTATAGTGAGGAGAAAAGTTTTGTGTTACACACGGGTGAAAAGGTAGTTTACTCCTCGTATATTAAAACACTTGTTACGCGGAGGATTTTCCTATAGAATCACTCACTTCGGTCGTGCAGGATTAACTTTAGAATCCTTTCGCTTCCTCGTGTTTCAATTTCAGACTCGCGGGGAAAATACAATTTTGCACCTGCACAAATAATATTTCTGTTTCAGACGACTTCTCTTCTTTCCTGTTTTTCGTCCTCTAACAAATCAACACGCTTTACAATTCGTGATGTTTCAGGACACCCGCAAGAAATTGGACCCGTCGTTGGTGGAGCACACGAGTATGATGCGGGGCGCCATTCCCGCGCTGCCAATTGTGCTAGCTTACTGGTGCCTGTTCTGCAATGTTGTGGTACCCGGACTAGGTGAGTTTATATTAGATATAATAAATAATCACTAAAGTGTAATTTCCGCCGTGTGGTGACGATAGTAAGAATACATTTGTCACCACCCCAACTCCTCCTGCGGGTGTCGTAAGAGTCGACTAAGGGATTTAAGTGTCACTGACCACTATTTGATAAAAGATTGATGATAGGCAGCAGCGTCATCGTAGTGAACACATTACTGCGATCGCCAATCCGCATGCCCAGCGTGGCGATTATGGGCATTTACCTCCTAATGCGTTTATACGCTTAATAGGAGAGGCCTACGTCCAGCAGTGGACTATCATAGGCTGATGATGTGAAAGTGTAATTTAAAAACCGATTTCTCCAACAACCCTGACGTGATGGCAACGGGACCACCTCGGGATTACACCGGTACAAAAAAAACAGTTCCCGACTCGAGTTATCGAGTAACCTACAGACAAAAAAAACAGTTGAATTGAGACCTCCACTTTTGAAGTCCAGTAACACTGCAATCCTGCCGTGAACTTTGAATTGTCTCTGACACTGTAATGAAGTTTGTTGGAGTCTATTTTTTTCTGTCACTCTATTAAAGCCTTCATTGGAGTGACTGACAAATCCTCTAGTGTGGTGGTGCTAGGACTAGGTGAGTTTACATTCTTCTTCGTGTAAAGAGACCAAATGGTTTAAGTCAATTATTTTCTGCCCGCGCCTTGCCACTTCTACTTAGAGAGTAGCTTTTTGTCAAATCTTCTGACGTGCAAGTAACTGGACACAGGGAACACTGCATCATGTGTTTTGTTGTTTGTAAATCACCACACTAGATTTACATACACTACTGCGGATTTCGAAATCCGCAAATTTAAAGGGTTTGGTTTCCAGGGCTCTAATAACGCCTTCGCTGAAGTGACTGACAAATCCTCGAAATTCACGACTTTCGATTTTCGCGGTAATAGACCACTTAGACCAGAGGCCCTACCGCGAACTACGAAATCCGTAAATTGCGGGGATTTTTCCCTGTCACTCTAATGACGCCTTCGTTTGAATGACTTTCGCGGTAGTAGGCCTGAACCCTTTGCTAGCGGAGCTCACAAGCATGATGCGAAGCGCGAACCAAAGTTTGAAATAACTCCGCTCCCCACTCGTGAGCGAGTCGCGGTGTGAAGCCGCGAATGCGAGTGTGAAGCTTACATGACTTCGGTATCGACTCCATACTCGCGTTCGCAGCTTCGCGGCGTTTTCACTCCATAAAGTGCGGGTCATAGATAAAATAAATAAAGTTTATTACTTACTTCGCCTTCCGACAATTGTTCCCGATAATTTCTTTTAATCCAAATTCCAAACTTTTTCCTAATCACGGCAGAATAGGCCCTATGTTCTTCGGTTACCGCGATAGGTAAAGTCGTAGACTGATGGTGGAAACGGAAAGCCTCGTTTGTATTGTACGAATATAAAAAAGAGGATAATTTATGTCGCACGATATTTGTATGTACTATGTGAAAATTGATTTTTGACTTGGTTGCAAATGTAAAGAGAATACAATGCTATACATTTCCATGATCAGTAATTCAGTATGATGAATGATTAAACGCCCATTGACCCACCAAAATTTTTTTCAGGAACGGTGTTTAGCGGGATGTTCTGCCTGTGCTTCGGTATCCCCCGTTTCGGAGTACACGATGGGGCCAAACACAGAATAGGTGAGCATTACTTAAATTTCTAATTATTATTTTATTTATAGGTATTCGTAATCGCAATCGGCAAAAGGAGTATCATATGAACGCCTGCGCAATTCATCGTTGCAAATGCAACACTCTGAAAAGTATGATACAATCCGTTGATAGTATAAATATCGCTCCCTACTCATGAGCGAATCGCGGCGCGATACATGTAAATTTATTTATGTTATTCCTTTTGTTACTGGGGGTGAATTGAAAACCAGCGCAGTGACAGTTAACACTGTTCCAGAACTACGCTGAGCTCACTCCTATTTCCACTGCTGTTATTGCTAATTTTTGTTTATTATTTAGGCATTAGAATTAGAATGTAGGTGTATTGTAATTTGTACTGTTGTTGAATATATATTTGTTTACTTCCTTGTGGGTGTTATCTGGCAATAAATGCTTACGTGACTACTGCAGAATCTATTTCACACTCACGTGTACTTCACGCCGCGATAGGATCACGGAAGCGGCCTAAGGGACGAAAATAACAAAAGCACTGATTACAGCACAGAATTAGATTTGGATAGAAGAAACAAGTTCATTCATTTGTATGGCAGCATTGGCAGCCGAGCGTGTCAGATTTTGTACTGAACTTGCCTATGATTTTAAATATGTCTCAGGCCCTTGAGTATTCATATTTTTTTGTGTTGTTGCAATTAACGAGGCATTATTAATGTTTTTGTTCACTTCAAATTACAAAATTTGACACCCGAAAGCTGCAAGCAGCGATTAAAGACGGACAACTCAGTGGATTTCACTGCGTTCATTTGACACGCTAAGTAGATACGTTTGCTTAATATATGGTATATATGACATCTGTGGGGGTCCATATTGGCACTTATACAATTTTTTCTTCGAATATTTTTACTAATACCGTTTTTTACTCATAATCATCATTACCCCGAAAATTT
This sequence comes from Thaumatotibia leucotreta, assembly GCA_025490895.1. Lineage (NCBI taxonomy): Eukaryota > Metazoa > Arthropoda > Insecta > Lepidoptera > Tortricidae > Thaumatotibia > Thaumatotibia leucotreta. The sequence continues at coordinate 62,141 of JALPQI010003992.1, forward strand.
TTTCTCATACTTTTTTTCTTACTAAAAATTATACTTCTACCTACAATGTTCATAACGATTTTTATTTCGAAATTTTATCCTCCTAAAGTCGTCAAGTAGATTAATCTATACTCATAAAGTTATTTGAAATAAATTGTTTATTTATAAACATTTTCCCATTAGGTTCACTCTGTTGTGGTATAATTCTTTTATGAATAACATAAACTATGTAGTCATAATGGGCTTTGTGCAGAAACTGTTGTGACATACTCAACTTCAGCATATTTCTTTGTGGCAGATTTCGAGTTGTTCGAATATTATTCGAGCATAGTTTCGATGCTCCTATTTATTATGAGGCATAATCTGGATGTGCATAAAAAGTATCGGCATAGTTTGTTTTAGCATAACAGAGAAGGAATAATTACAACCTCTCAATATAATCGAGGTAGTAGTAATATTCTATACGTTACTTAGTGTGTTACTGAGCTGAGTACTTTCTAGGTCCCGCCTTAGTCTTCTAACCTAACCTATCCGAGTCGGATCTGCCCTGGAAGGTTTTGTTCGCTCGCTTCGCTCGCTCACTGCAGAAATTTTCACCCTCACAGCAAATTCTGGCTGACGAAAAAGGCAAGTTTCGAACATGTAGCTACATGCCCAAAAAAAAATGCAAATCTAATTTCTGTCTTATAACACTCGGCGTAATTAATGATATGCCAAGATAGTTTCGGACAAAATAATATTCGAAATATTGTTATTTAAGCCAAGTGATGTTTCTGTCTCATTAAGTTGATGCCAAAATAGATTATACCAAGTCTGTTATGTCCTAAGCGTTTCGGACAAAAAAAGATTAGAGGGAACCCGTTTAGTACAGTACCTACTCTGCCACAACCTGATTTGTGCAGGAAGCTAGTTTATAGTAATAGTACGATTTATTTTTAATTAAACAAAAATAATTCATACATAAAACCAGTACAGATAAAAATAAATACCTATAATTAGAATATATAGCATAAAATAAGTATAGTGAAAAATTATATAAACATAAAAGTTAGTACTAAAAATATGTATGAAAAACAATATTATGAACATAAATAATTCTATGTGATGATGATTATGAACAAAGATTATTCTAAATACCGATCATTATGAAGTTAAATTGTATAAGAAAAATTTTCGGAGTTCCAATAATCTAAGTTGCAATTTTATAAATACTTTGGCGCACCCCATCTGTGGATTACAGGGTCGTTCGTGATCAATCTGCTCGTGGGATGCGGGCAGCTGTTCACGGTACTGTTCTGCCTGGTCGGCTGGGGCTGGTCCATCTGGTGGGGGGTCATCATGCTCAGGGTTTCCCGTGAGTATCACCTAATTATTTTACTCTATTAGTTAAGTAGAGGGGTCCTGGTCCCGAATACATTTTCATGCCATTCGGGGTTGAGTTGAGACCCTAGGCCCTTGGGGTCCCAATGCTAACCAGCTTCACAAAGAACTCGCCAAGAAGCTGGTCGACACCACCGGTGACCGAAGAGCTGGCAGCTTCCTCGCGCAAAGGATTAGTGTTGCCATACAGCGGGGAAATGCTGCCAGCATACTCGGCACCATGCCAAGGGGGCCCCATTTTTTAGATGTATTTTAGGTTTATTTAGTTACTCATACTCATACTCATTTATTCATAATATTACAATATTACATGTCAACGTTTCATCATTCTAAGAATACAATTCATGATATAATAAATTCAATTAATTATTATAATTTGTTAGTTTTAATTTAGTGTTATTTATAAGGTTTTTTATTTACCTATTTTTTATGTAATTATTTTACTCTATAGTCTATGATTTCTAAGAATGAACTTTTGACAGTTATATATTAATCCATTATTATGAGGGTAAGACACCATTTTTTCGATAGCCATAATGTCATAGATATAAGGGTAATTTTTAATGTGTCAAAAGTTCATTCGTAGAAATCTCAGACAAAAGTGGTTCGTTTCTTGTAAGCGGTCCAACCGCAAAAAACGAAATTCGTAAATTTCGAAAATTTGTCTCTCTCACTCTAATTCTTTTGAGTAACAGAGAAAAATCCTACAAATTTACGAATTTCGATTTTCGCAGTAGTAGGCCTGTACTGAAAAATGTACAATATACACGTTCGTTCGTTCCAAAAATTTTTTTTTTGCACTTGTTCGTAATGTACAGTCAACAACACACCTGTGAATACACACAGTAAAGTGCCAAAAATATGTAAACAGAACTTTATTGCCTGGACATAAAGGTGTGTATACATACATCTGGCACTTTGTCTGTATTTACAGCTGTGTTGTTGACTGTACTATTTTTATAGCCAAAATGGTTTTTTTATTCTTGTTAATAAACATTTTTTTATTGTATTGTTGTACAGGTAAATACCGCAAGCTAAAGGCCGAAGCGGCGGCGGAGGAGGCCGAGGCTCCGCCGGTCACCTCCAACAACCACACTGCGAGAGCCTAACGAACGCAAGACATTGTAAACTAAACTTAATCAAATGAAGAACGCCTCCCGCTAACTTGAAATTCGTAAACGATGATTTCTTTGTCACTCCAACGAAGACGTCATGAGAGTGACAGAGAGCAACCTTCGGATCGGATTTCGAAGTTCGCGGTAGTTGACCAGCCAATCGCGAACATCATAACTCATAAGGCCGCTTCCCACTCGTGAGTGAACCGTGTAATGCCGCCACTCACGAGCGAGTGAGGAGCAGCCTATACATTTCGAGCATTTCAAGTCCCTGTCACTCTAATTACGAAGTAACGGAGATGCCTGCGTCTGTAGGCCTCAGGGCGGAAAAAACGAAAGTTTCAAAAACTGTCTGTAATTGTTTCGAAATGATCGTTGTTCGCGGTAATGATGACTCATGCGCGAATCGCGGACACAAGTGTGGAGCCCACACGAGCAAGCTGCGAAATGTACACTACACTTGAGTTCGCCGCTTCGCGCATGTATTAAAGGGGCGTATTTGACTCAACCATTTAAATATACGTGGGAAGGCGAATGTTTACGATACGATATGCATCAGCTCACAACTTCGTTAATGTACCTAAATGAATGCATTTTTAATTAATAGAATTGCAACATTTGCAACTTTCTTATCCCGGAACCGGAAACGGACTGTTTGCGACTTTGAGAATAAATCTACGTTTGTCCATCCACTCTCGCGAATTTTACATCGAACGAAGTTATAGAAAAACGAAAATGATAGGTAACCATTGTATCATATCGTCTGGCGAATAATTTGTAAAAAAGCGGGAAAATCTAAATATATGGAAGTGTAGACCTACTTTTCCGTATGAAATCTAATTCCCGCCTTTTTACTGACGTACGATACTGAGCTACCATACTAAAAACGAAAAATATTGCATTAGCTGATGAAATTTGTCTCAGCAAGGACAATTGAATAATAAAATAATTCGGAATATTCCCTTTCAATTGGAATAAACCTTGTAGAAATCTGCTGGCCAGATCACTTTTTATATCGCAAAAAGCGGTATCTGTTTTGTAAAGTCAAAACTTCCATTAGTTTTCCGGCCAATCTGTGGTCTTTTTGCATCGTAGAAAGCACAAGTTGAAAGCCCCAAGTGCTCCAAGTATTATACACGTATATTTAAGATAGATTAAACTTTTGTATCTGACCAAATTAACATTTTGAATCTACCTACTTACCGTCTATAAGTTTGTCCTAGGCTGGCAACATGAATGTACAGTCAGCTGCAGAGATAAGTACTTATTCCCTTGCATACAAATTTGTATGCAAGGGGGTCTACGTATCTCTGCAGCTGACTGTACGTAGAGAATCAGGGTCGCGTTTTATAAAGTTACATTTTACAATTTCCCTGTTTGCCTCTCTAACGCCCTCACATATTGGCTAGAAAGAGAGGCAAACACCAAAATTGTAACTTTTTAAAACGCTACCCTGATCGCGATCATACTCTAGCTGCCTAAATGTATTAGCAAGTATCCATGTGCTAAATAGTCCACTGACTATCAAAAAAACAATTCCCTAATGCTATCTGTATTTATTTTAAACTCTAAAAAAGACAGCGGGTTTTTTTATAGTTTAGGTCAAACTTATTGGTGGTTTTAAATAGGTACACATTTATATCATAATGTAGCGGACAAGTAAAGTAGCAATTTTGAATTATTTTCTTATTATAATGCATAAATAACTGACAATAAGGGATAATGTAACCCTTTATGTAATGACAATTTTTATCGAGAAATATGGAATTTGAAAAAGTGATTAGATAAACATTTCGACGGTTTAATGTTTTTAAGTAAACTATTCACTCAGAAAGTTTGTTTCCAGTGGTAAAGCGTTCACGGTACTCAAAAATATCTCAACAAGCACTTGCACCGTGGCTCTAAAGATCAGGGTCGCGTTTTATAAAGTTACAATTTACAATTTTGCTGTTTGCCTCTCTTTCTAGCCAATATGTGCGTGCGTTAGAGAGGCAAACAGGGAAATTGTAAAATGTAACTTTATAAAACGCGACCCTGGGGCCTGTTTCTCGAAAGCATGTAACTTGCAATACAAGCGAAGTCCTTATCTTATTAATGATGTTGAAAAGAGACTTTCAATTGTATTCAAAGTTACAAGCTTATGAGAAACGGGCCTCAGCTCAGATGTTTGTGAGCACAATAGCCACTACGTTATATCTGATGACGACTGTACTTAAGTATCTCATAATAATATAATTATCATATCGAATGAAATAAAACTAAATTTGAGTTTGTAAATGCATCACTTTTTTAAATTCCGAAAATACTAATATAGGAGAAAAAATAACACATGCATTACTAAAATTATATTTATTTATTTGTAAACAAAAAACACAAATTAAATTTTAAGACATGTAAATGTGATTGTAAGTAAAATGACTATTTCGATATATTAAATTGGCGAAAGATTTTAAATAAATAGTTCTTCCAGGAAAAATGATATTAAAATCTTCCAATTGTGAAATGTAATCAGTATTTAAGAACCATTTGCTTAACATTTATTAGCAAATGAGTTCGAAATTATTAGCTGTATTGATTTGACAGGTTAGATTTCGAAAACATTGATATTGTTTTACAAAGATATTCTAAGTTAAGTTTGAATATAATTCTATAATTATAGTCGCTTATGTACAACGAATAATCAATAAAAAAATTACTTTCACCATTTGTTTCATTTTTACGAAATAAGACAAAACATCAACATTATGAAATGTTTTTGAATTTTGGCGCCAAAGCCATGATTTTTTAAAGATGTTCGAGACATTGTTTAAAACTTTGACGAAAATAAAATTTCCTAGCTTACTATAAATTATTTATTTAAAACTAAGCGAAATAGCCTAATAATGAAAGTAGTGGTACATTTCCTTGCCGCCAATAAAACAAGAAACCTATATGTAATGCATAGTTAAATATTAAAAAAAATATTGATGAGTGAAATTATATTGAGAATAAAGGCCATAGTCGGATTTTCATAGTAAGTCAGCCTTTAAATCAACCAGACTCTAGTATTTTTTTGTGAGTACCTCTTATGGTGAAGAATATTTCTGCTGAGTATCAACGTCCTATCGGTGACAGTTTTTGACTTATGATTTTTTTTAGTTTTTTCTTTAATGTGTTGTATCTCAGGATGTATAAAAGCGAATTGCTTCAAATTTTGAAATAATGTTCTTTATTTAGATATGCATCGAATTTAAAAAAATGAATATCGATTGTTGTATAAAAAAAAGAAAAAAAAAGACCAAATAAATTTTCATATTTTTTTTTGTGTACCTATGAAGTAGTGACACCTCTATTTTCTTTTTCTAATTATAGACCATACATTGGCCTACTAGTTGCCTAAGTATCAAAATTTTCCAAGCGGTACTTCTTACCAAAAATCGGCAATATGTGTGGTCAAGTTCTGCATTCAATCGGTGTTTTTCAATGTAGTATACAAACTCTTCATTTATATTTGAGTTTTCTTATCAGGTTATCTTATTTAAGAGTAAATGCTAATGACAACTTAATGTCATCATGATGCAAGCTGTTTATTTCATTATTAATCGGCCGTTTATTATTTTAACTAGCGTAATTCGATATTATTTATGAGATATTCATTAAAAATAATATATTGCAGTTAAATATTATCGAGATACGCTAGTTGAAATGGTAAACGGCCGATTAATAATGAAATAAACAGCTTGCATCATGATGAAATTAAGTTGTCATTAGCATTTACTCTTAAATAAGATAACCTGATAAGAAAACTCAAATATAAATGAAGAGTTTGTATACTACATTGAAAAACACCGATTGAATGCAGAACTTGACCACACATATTGCCGATTTTTGGTAAGAAGTACCGCTTGGAAAATTTTGATACTTAGGCAACTAGTAGGCCAATGTATGGTCTATAATTAGAAAAAGAAAATAGAGGTGTCACTACTTCATAGGTACACAAAAAAAAATATGAAAATTTATTTGGTCTTTTTTTTTCTTTTTTTTATACAACAATCGATATTCATTTTTTTAAATTCGATGCATATCTAAATAAAGAACATTATTTCAAAATTTGAAGCAATTCGCTTTTATACATCCTGAGATACAACACATTAAAGAAAAAACTAAAAAAAATCATAAGTCAAAAACTGTCACCGATAGGACGTTGATACTCAGCAGAAATATTCTTCACCATAAGAGGTACTCACAAAAAAATACTAGAGTCTGGTTGATTTAAAGGCTGACTTACTATGAAAATCCGACTATGGCCTTTCTATCGTAGTTATATATGATAGGTAATCCAGCTTGCCTATGTATAAAAAACATGGAAACATACCACAAAACATAACTTACATAATGTGTATAAAAATTAAATTACTATAAGTTAAACAAATTTATTTCTAAATGGTTTTTATTATAAAACAACCATTCTTCTATCCCTGAAAAGTTCATAATGTTCCGGTTTCAGACCTTCTACCTTGGTGTGATCAAATTTCTCTTTTTTCTTCCAATGCACTTGTTGAATATGTCGTCTAACAAAGTATGGTGTATGGAATTTTGTTTCACAGATCGGACATGGATGGCATTTTTCTGTATGTTTCCGTAGTACATGGAATTTGCGTTCGCTTGCTGAATTCAAGCTAACATCACATAAATGACAAGGATATGGACGTTCGCCAGTATGTAATCGTGTATGTTTAATTAATGCTGTAGTGCTACCTAATGTGTCTCCACAGATAGCACAAACTGTTTTCCCTTTTCCCCATATGCCGATCTATGTGAGCTTTAAGCTTTCTTTTATCTAAAAATCTTTTCTTGCAAATGTCACATTCAAACGGCATAATTTTTAAGTGATAACGGTTCATATGGGTCTTCAATATGAAACGGTGGCGGGCTGTGTAGTCACAGTACTCGCATTTGAAACGGTAGCTGTGGTTCGGGTTGATTTCAGCAAAATGCTGCAACTCACGCATATGAAGAAGATATTCCCTTTTAGTCGAGAACTTGATGTCACAGAACTGACAATGGTTATTTCTGTAAGATTCTACTCCATGGGCATCATTGCAATGCTTCTGTAATTTGAGTTTGCCAGAAAAAGTTTCTTTGCAAAGAGGACAAGGGTAAGATCTCTTTAGAACTATCCGTTTAGGTTTCTTAGGTATATCTTCATGGGACGAAGCATGAATGGAGGCTTGAATGTCGTCTTCAAATCGGGAAGGACATTTATCACAACTATAGATTTTCTCAGCCACCATGCATTGTATTTCATGGGCCTCTAAGCTCTCAGTTGGAATGACAGAGCTACAATAAAAGCAGATCTTGTAATCTAGATGGAATGTATCAAAATGACTAAAATACTGTTCTCTTAAGTAAA